>JAZGTH010000012.1:2222500-2232500 GCA_036877525.1 Chromobotia macracanthus
TCTCTGAAGTGCCTGTTTTCTGTGAAGATCTCATGAAGGAAAATAAAATGGACAAGATCTCCTGTCAGTCTCTTCACGGGTGATGGAGAGAATCAGAGACCAGGAGGAATGAGGTAACAAGCCTTCATCAGTCTTAAGAACACAATAAAGACACGTACAGAAAGCCATGCTGGAGTGCTGGACTGCTAGAAATGATCAAACATGACTGTGATTAAATCAGAATATAGGTCAGACTTGTGAAGCTGCCAGTTCACCTCATTCTGTGTGTGTGTGTGGAGGGATTTAGATGCGATCTGCTGTAACGTCAGATTAAAGCGTTTAAATACTTAGATCCTGAAGAGCATTTCTGTATTATTTATCCTGATCTCATGCCAGACTTTCCATGATTCACGTCTAAATTTGCCTAAATTCGGCATGACGGCTCTCCAGTACAGATCTTCTGTTTCTACTGTGTGTTATTAGTTGTGCTAAATAACACAAATATCACTGTTATATTTCCTCACACTAACCCTGAGCATTTAACATGAACAACACCTGAATGTCATTTTGTTAAAACAGTTACATGAACACCTGGCGGATATCAAAATAGGTAACAAAAATGATGTGATGTGATGTCACAGAGATTTGGGCCAGTCCAGGCAAGAACCACTCGCATTTTCTTTCGAATTATTTGATTTTTGTTTAAAACCAGGTAATCATGCCATGCATTTATCAGAAGACAAAGAGAGACAGAACAAATCAAAAGATAATGTAATGATGAGAACGTAGTTTGAATAATTAGCTTTCTGACTGTAGAAATACAATCACACACACATGAAATTAATATCTCTGCTTTATGACACAGTGACAGAGTTAGACTTAAAAAGAGAAGCCTTCGTGTAACACCACACACACACACACACACACACACACACACCACACACACACACACACACACACACACACACACACACACACACACACACACACACACACACACACACACACACACACACACACACACACACACACACACACACACACCTTGTGGTCTTTACTCACTCTGCTCTTGTGATTGCTACATTTGAGGAGCAAACAGATTCGCTTCTCTTTTCTTTAATTTTCCAAAAGGTTCTTCTCAGACTGTGGCCTTTTATCACAGCAGACACATCTGGACACAAAAGTCTTCGCCACTCAAACTGATTTTTGACATTTTGATGTCACTTCATCTCCAACACAAGAACTCGATGAGCAGACGGTCAGGTGAGGTGACAGCCTCGCGTATAAAACTGCTGCAGATGCACACAAATTGCATTTTCATCTTCACAGGTCTCTTTAACACCCAAACGTGAAGATCTACAAACGTAACTGTTAAACTTAACGTTACGACGACGGCTTGCTTGCAAACAAAATTAGCTGCAAAAACAGTTCCGAAACAAAAACTGGTGGAAACGCTGCTACGCGTTTAATGTGCATCATTCGCTAATGTTAGCAAATCATAACAGAGGTCATTTACATATAGACCTCTTAAAGATGCAGTAACAAAAACAGCCTTTTTATTTGTCATGTAGAGGGCTGAAAAACAATGTAATACTACATAAATATAAAACCTGGATTTATATTATGGAGTATTACATGGTCATTTCTCTAATGCAAGATAAACACGGGGGACGTTTCTGCGTTTGTCCTGCACTGCACAGCATATTAAGACGATGTTTAAAGAGGACAGCCCACACATAAAGGTTTAAAACAATCAAGCACTGTTGGTTTTGCTATGAAAACCAAAAAAATGGTTTTCATACATTTGGATTTGATGTGGCCCTCTCAATGGGTAAACCAGTCTTACTGGCATGTTAAATGGATTACAATGACCAGAAATATTTCCACCCAGCTGTGGTGACCTTGTTTGACAGGACACACATTAGTCTGTGAGGCAGAGGGATGGCCGCACCCAAACGAGGACGGTCGTCTGTCACACACACACACACACACACACACACACACACACACACACACACACACACACACACACACACACACACACACACAGCATTAAACACTGCCTTAAGCAGTGAGCACGCATTAAACGAAGGAAAAAATCTCATTTATCAATGTCATAAACAGTCATATTCATCTTCACATTTGGTATCATTACAAATATCATCATAAATGACATGTTCTCAACCCAGAGGGCTACAGAACTCATGAATGCCAATCACAAGAAATAAAACACATTTTCTAGTTTATAAAATGCTTTTAATAAAACCTCATTGGTTGTCTTCTAAACCGATCCAACCAATCAGATTTCAAACACAGATGAGTGAGTTTCTGTGTAACCAATCAGCTTGAGTAAGTGATGCCACAACGGACAGCGAAACAAAGCTGCCGGAAACTGCAGCTGACTGCAGCACAGGACCGTCAAAACCTGCAGCCAGAAAACACTGAACCTCTCCCGTTGTGTTCACTTCACAAACACACGCATAAAACACGCATAAAACACGCATAAAACACGCATAAAACACACGGCTCACTTCAAAAGAAGCAACACACCAACGGCAACAGACCAAAAAAGTCTCTCTCTTTCAGCTGGTAGGCCAAAGCACAAAGTCTTCACAGCGGAAGCTTTGAAACTCACTGAAGCGTAGACCTTCAGCACATCAGCCCACCAAAATATAACAACCCACAATCATTATTCCAAACAAGACAAGTCGGACAACAGAAGATGCTCTTTGATGACCTAACCTACAAACAAACCTTTAGGGAGACTGTGAATGGCTCACATTTCGAGGCTGCTAGTGTGGATCAGGGCTGTAACAGGTAAACTCATCAGTCAGGAACCGTCCGGCGGTCCATATGTCCACTAACAGACCGCAGAGTCAGTGTGGTGTTGTGGAGGCTGCCGGGCAGCATGTGTTTGGAGAGCTACACTGCCAATTACTGTACAGACAGCTGCCCTTGTTAGAGATCGGGGTAACTGTATGCTTAGAGAAACCAAACTAAGCACACTAAGCATCCAACAGAAACCATCACAACAAACACATGGCCAATAAACTCTTTAATCTTTAAATCTTTAATAAAGTTTTAATTTAAAGTTGGACTGTTTTGAGATTTCACTTATGTCCTCAACACAAATGCTGTTACAATCAAAGTTTCATTCTTCAGGTTGTTGATCTGTTCACATACCTAACCATGAATACACGGACAATAGTAACAGTAAAGACTGTGTTACCAGGCAACAGCAATGAAGTTAAAAAATATAACAAGGTTTTTATTTCCACACTGATGATCAGACAGTGTACTGCAGTTTACTCAACCATGACAAACAGAGAGAGACAGAAAGAGAGAAAAAGAGAGAACATGGAACGTCAGGCACAATTCAGCCCGTCTTGTGATCACAGTCTGATCCGCCTGTCACTGATCCCGATCAGAATTTGTTTGTTTTGGAATTACACGCTCATTCTGTGGACAAGCAGCACAAATGCCCAGAACGCAAGTGTGGCAAAGCCGTCAATGTTTTCACTACAAACAGCCGTCTCTGAGCGATTGTTGGAAATCAACACTTATCCGAGCACTGAGACTCACATTAATGAGTCGCAAAATGAGGCATGCTGCTGCCAATAGACATTAAATCCAGAAACCTCAGCAATCGTGTGCTGCTACGTCTCTCAGCATCGCTTTTAAGATATCTGAGCTAAATATGCATCCGTAACTTTTTCACAAAGATTCCGAGCAGAATACCGCAGTCATCCATCACGGCATTCCGAAATGGATTTATGTCCAGAAAATTATATTCTTTTCAAAGTCAAGCTGTAAAGAGACTAAGTGCAAAGGCATGCCTAATGGACTCTCTCTCTCACTTTTTTCGCTTTTGTGGAGAATTGCACATCCCACATCTAGAAGGAACAAAGTTTTTGAGACACTGGCATGCTGGGGGAAGCTGGAACATCTGCATTAATTTCAGAGAACCAATAACTTCCCCTTCAGCCTTCCGTTCATCAGACACACACAGCTCTTATGTTCTAGATCTCTCTGGGGTGCAGAACTAATGTCACAGGCGATGTAGAGGGCATCAATGTTCGCAGGAGCTGAAAACAAATCTCTCTGAATCAGGATCACGTGTAGACAAAAGCCAGGGCTGACATTTTGTGTTTGTTTTCAAACCTTTCCTGGAAATGTCATGGGAAATCTGCGTGCGGCAGAAGCAGATGAAAACAAGCTATGGAAATCCATGCACGTTAAAGCCGACCTCTGTATGGGCTGCATGCATGCGGTTTAAAATTCCACACAAGCTGAGAAGCTCGCATGCCTGCTTGTTTTGCCAAGCAACGCATGCCGCTCACGAAACAGGATTACTGATGTATGAAGTCTCTAGTATGCATAAAAACTCATAATGCTTCCTTTTTTTTCTAGTAGTAACCAAAGTAACCAAAATCTGCTCATTTCATCTGTTAGACGCAGACATTTGCAGAGTCAATTGAATACATACAGAAAACTGCACAACAGCCTCATGGGTAGAAAGACTGGGGCTAGTTGTCACACAGGCATCTTATTAACTGTGTGAGTCTATAGTCCAATGGCATAAACAGTCTCTCTAGCAGTGGGTTGCTTTTAAGCAAATCTTCAATTTTTAGTTTACTTAGTTTTATTTAGTTTTAAGCAACCAAAATGTTTTTTGTGCAAATAATATAAAAAAATAACTTCCGAAAGACAAACCTTTTAAAATAAGATTTGTAAATAAGTAAAATAGTGTGACAACTAGCCTCGGTCACCCTTACAGATGACTGAGTGTTTCACACAGGACATTCACAGCTCTGTTCTGGCTAACTGGACAGTGTTTTTGCAGGGCTAATTTCAACCCGCTGTCTCTAACAAGTCCAGCTAGCTTGGCTAATTTATTCCTGCAGGCCTCTTTGAACAGAATTGATCGAGCTGAGAAAATAAAGGTTGAAAAAACATTGTCCCAGTTTCTGCTCTGAACTGGGTCAACGACAGCCGTTCACACCCTTTAAACACTGTATCTGTAACTCTATAAACCTGATTTAAAACAGTTCCAGCAGACCGGGTGTAGATGGGAGAGAGGGGGGTGAGGATTCTAGTGGACTGGAAGCACAGAACAGTGACTGATCGGATTTATTTATTTATTTATATTTTCTTTTCCTCAGTCTTGGGGACACAATGGCAAAACCTCATCTGTGGAAGCATTTTACCTTAAACTGACCTAAAGCATCACAGGAATTAAAGGTTTAATGAGCTGTTGGCCCGCCAGTGCACCCAAAACATCCCAGATAAACAGAGCAAACACAGCGACAGGACAGCTTTCCGTGAACATTTGAGGTGTTGAGAAGCTCAGCTGGATGGAAAACACAACTGTCCCAGAGTTCCTCTAGGGCAACAGCCTCAAATGCCAAATGTAGCTTTTATCCAATGAGAGAAGCTGAAACCAAACTCTGCCGTCCAGATGGGAGCTGTGGTTAGCCTCCTCTATCTAATCCTGTGGGATTCTCACAGGTAATGCCTGGTAGACTCATCCACGGAGAGGCCATCCGGAGGGCAGGGAAAACCACAGCTGTCTCTTTGGTATCTCTGTAGTGAGTTTTGGTGAGGTGCAAAGATGATTATGAATCTGTTAACCCTCATGCGATTCAAGTATAATCTTGACCCAAGTTCAAAAAGCATTCCTTAAAATATGAGCATTATTAAATAAACACAAATTCTCTATATAATTACAAAAAGTTCAATGAGTGGTTTAAAAAAAATAAATGTATTATTAACACTTAACATGCAACAATTAATCATGCCATGAATATGTAGATCTTGCTACCGATGTACTTCATGACACAGTTGAAAGTCAACAACAGACAGATTAACTCGGGTGGGTGGATATGGGATCTCTTCTCTTGTGATGCATATTTTTCCCTGACAAACAAACAATTACTTTTATTTTCTTAATATTGAAATATGGCTAAAAATGCATTTGCAGCGCGGCTGAGGTGATGCCATCGCCTGTGGTCTCGCTTTAAGCGCTGAGTATTATTCCACTGTGAGAACATGCAATGTGGTTTAGCAGCAAGCTATTTGAGGACGCTGAACGTATGTGACATGCAATGTGCTCCATTTACACGCAAGTATTTATAGCATCTTCAGTCATGATGCTAACTCACCCTAAACGCTAGCAACAACAGAGCTCTACCGAGAGCTTATTAAACAAACCAGTAATTCATAATAAACCTTCATGACAGCAATATACTGCTCATGTTTGTGGGGCTACATAAAGTTTCATACAGATTAAGGAGAGCTAAATTGTCATTTGGAAATGTAACAAGCAACACTGATTTACAATAAAAGCTTTTTTATTAAATAAATTCACGGGGTGCTACTGTTTTACATTATTTGTAGAGGCCCTACGAGTGGATTAATCCACCTAATATAAAAACAGCTGACTGCCGACAGAGCGACGTGTTATTGACTTTGTTGTAAACAGGGCATGACTGTTTTTAAACGCCTGCTGAATGAATCAATTCTGTCCTGCATCTTCTGTATGTGTAGCGTGATGTTGGAGAAAGCGAAACGCGGTGCATTAGGCTTAAGGCTGTCAGACGTCATTATTAGAGAACGGGCGGCGTTTAGTCGCTGCACCTCACACCTCCCACAAGAACCCACATAAAACACTTTACAGGTTTCCCCACTGAGTGGCACTTCATTTAGGAGCTCATTTACACCCTGAGGGAAGTCAAACAGGGACACCGCTGGAGGTTTACCAGGCGGGTGAAAAACTGTCCCAAAATCTGGGCCAGTCTGTTATTCAGGTTGCTTCCCTCGAAACGGCCACACAAATGACCTTAAGACACCCCAACGCTGATGCATTTTAACTGCGCTGTTGCAATCCAACCCTGGAATGTAGAAAATGTGTGAAAGTGTCTCCAACACAATACAAATCTGTGTCACGCAAACATTTTTAACAATATTCCCTCTCATATTCACCAAAAAGGCTTCATTTGTAAAATTAAAGGCTTTGAAAGGGCAAAAGAAAGTTGTTGAGCATTAAACAAAGGGCCAGAAGCAAAGGAGGAAATCCCTGAATGCTGGTAAACTGTGTCGGTTGTCGTCGTGTGAATGCTAAACAGACCTCATTCAATCAGTGATGAAGAGAGAAGCTGCCCCTCTGGATCCACTCACTTCAGATCATCAGAAGTGATTTATTAGCCCTGCAACTCTTACAGGATCTCTCAGCACTGAAGCAAAAGTTTTCATCTTCAACAGCAAAAACTGTTTAGAGGGAAAGGAACCCCGCAAGGCAACAGAAGTTTGGAGAAATGTAAATCTTTGCTTTCAATGACTTCAGTGGCATTAAAGATGAAAAGTTTTGAGACAAAGATACAAACCCGCTGCTACAATGAAAATAAACGATACCTCCCAATTCACCTCCATGAGCACAAGAACCTGAGCTCGTATGCCTTGTTTACACCTGTACACAAACATTTAATACTGCACATGTTGATGTGAAAATACAGATCCTTTTCATTCAGCAAAACATCAACATTTAAAGTCACGTCTCATCACTTCATTCAGTGTAGTTTTGTTAAACTCGTGAAGGGCTGTTTATTTATGAAGAACTGAGTTCTGTGACGTGTAACTTCACAGATGACCAAATCTCAGATCAGTGAATCAAGTCGATACGGCTTCACACAGGACAGAGAAGACATGCTAACAACCAGCAGGGTGTTAATTAGCTTTAATTATAGCTGAGAGGTATAGCAGAGAATCCTGGTCTTACTGATGGGGACAGTGATGTAGATATAGCTCATCTCCTCCTGTGAAAATGAGCTAGCGAGACGTATTAAAGAAGCTAATATGGCGCGGTTGTCTTGACAGAGGCAGTCAGGCGACGCCACGAGCGGCGTATCGCAGCCCTGACAGCACAGATAACAGCTCCCAGCGCCTCCGGTCCACTCACACTTCACTGTTTCCCCGCGGACAAGAAAGAGAAAACATGCCGAAACGTGTGCGAGTGACTGGAACGAAAGATAAAAATGTTCCATTTAAACCATAAAGATCAGGGGTGTATTAAAAGACAGTTTACTCAAAAAATGAAGACTTGGTTTTTAAAAGAATACAGTGCAGGATTCATTTATTGTGCTTTGTTCTATTGTTCTAAAAGGATCTTGGTTCTATGGTTCCCTAAAGAACCCTTAACATCCACAGAACCTTTCTGCTGCACAAAAGATTCTCTGTAGTGAAAAAGGTTGAACAGACTATAAAAAGGTAAGAAAGAAATGGTTCTTTTAAGAACTTTTGAGTGTAAGGTTCTCTGGGGAACCAAAAACGGTGCTGTGACATCACATCTTTATTTATTTTTTTTGAGTATACCATCATGTCGGTTCAAACCTGTAAGTAAATAAAGACATTTACTTATAAGGGTGAACTTTATCTTTAGGATGTAAACAATAGTATGTCTCACACAACACACACACACCCACCACAAAAACACAACCTGCACACGTATCACTTAAAGCTGAAGTCTGGGACACCGTCTTTGCTACAGTGAAATTACAAGGTGACGCCTCAGCAGCTCAGTCAGCTAGCCGAACACACTGCAGATCTGTATGTGGGGCTTTCAAAACACTGCTCTGGTTATTTCACCGGCCTCACATGACGTTCAAAACCAGCTAGAGGAGCGATCTGATCTCACAGAACAGATAGCAGGTGTGTTTGTGAAAGGTGGAGCTATTTTAACTTGACACAGCACTGGGAGACACTCAAAAAAAGCAGCGCAGACGGCGCTCTAAAGGGAATAAAGAAACATTCCTGTTTCCTGTTAAAAAAATTAATTAAGAGAAAACGAACTAACCTTCTAGTCGGTTAACTACTCGACCCTCTCAAGACCCATTTCTAAACAACAGGAAAGTAAATGGGAGCGAGTGGTAGAAACACAAATGCATGGGGGCAGTTTCATCTTTCTTTCTTTCTTTCTCTCTCTCTGTCTCTCTCTCTCTCATAGGATGTGGAGGAAGCTGAGGTGGGCGCCTCATAAAGTCATTTCTGTATCGCCGTCTCAAGCAGACACCAGCAGATCTGTCTGCCTGCCAACAGCCACGATAACATCCTTCTGTTTTAAATCCACCTCTCCCAAATGCACAATCCCTGTTCACACAGGGGGATTTTCCTCCGCATTAATGAAGTATTTATGAGCAAATGTAATTACATCCGCGGTCAGGGTGCAGAGTGTGGATTAATAATCTCCCTGTTTCGAACCCTGAACACGAGGTCAAAGGTCAGAGGGATTATGAGGTCGGGGGAGTGTGCCTAGTTGAAGATCAATAACAGGTTTTCAGGAAAGCACCAGGCTTTAGATTTCAAAGGGATTTCAGTTTTCAGAAAGCAGGCATCTGGTCTTTGCGAGAGGGACTGTGTAAGTTTGCCTGCCTTTGTTAGACGTTTTATGCATTAAACCTTTAGTCAAACTACAAGACGTTTATTTACCGGTTAATAACTTGGGTGACTGCACACAATGGTAGTTCAGATGAAGGCCAAGCATGTCCTGTTTCCTGATAACAGGCTCCAGACATCATGTCCCATCACGTGAACTGCAGCAGATCACATGTGCACACGTTCCAACAGGACTCACACGTCCTTCAGGTTCAAAACAACATGCATGACAAACCAGAGCCAGAAAACTGTGGAGTTTGAAAAATAAAAGACATTCAGACAAGATTCTGGGTGGATTTTACCGTTTCTATGGGGTAACTAGGGAGTAACTGATGTGTATCCTTCTCATCTCCCTAGCGCTGCACATTTTTAATGTCAGAGTATATATTTACATCATCAGCTTCTTAGCAGAAAGATAAATGAACTGAGATGTATGTGTCAGATAAGGAGACACACAAAACATGCAGTGCGGTCGGTCCCCACAGCTCCTGAATGGAGTAGCGCTTTTCAGTGGGAGTGGCCTGCGAATGAAGAGGCAATTACATGCGCTGAGGTGTCGGGAAGCCCCGCCCCCTCTCGGCCCCCAGGCACAAGT
>JAZGTH010000012.1:2237500-2270000 GCA_036877525.1 Chromobotia macracanthus
CATAAAGCAGAGGTTTTCTGTTGTAAAATTTTGTAACTGAAGCCAGCAGACAACAATTATCAAAACAGTCAATGCATGATAATGGATGGAACTCAGTCTATAACGCTTCAACTGAATCATGTTATGTTTATACAGTCTATTACAGAAAGTGTATCATAGTACATTTAATAGGACAAGTACACAGGAATGTTTCTATGGGCAGTACAGGCCCCCGGATCAGCACAGGAAAATAAAATGTCTGGAGAACATCTTGTGGTCTTCATGTCAGAAAGATCTGGAGATCTGGAAGATGCAGAACCTGATTCCTGTATCCAGACTGTCAGAGACACAACACACGCAGCCATGAGGATGTCTGAGGGGATGAGACGCACACATTTAGCAGCTATCTTTGTTCTTCATTTCTTTCATGCGTGCGCTCAAACATGTGGCGGACGCGCCGAGCTGTGTCTGTTGATTGAACAGCACCATGTGAGTTGTTATCTGTTCTCCTTTCAAAACTAGAAGAAAGAGTTTAGCTCTGAGGAAAAGATCTGAGTGTTCCTCTGTGATGTCGTGTACTTAAATTGTTTCTGTGTTGTTTAGACAGCGACTGACAGAACAATCTGACAGACACACTAACTAGATTTTTAGATGTTTCTCCAACAGCACGTGGAGAGCTTGTCTGTAAAAACGTGCTACCACAATAGTTTGGATGTTGTAGGTGAAGGCCAGAATGAAGTCAGTGCCATCATTCCAACATGTTACCACCCAGGCTAACAGGGAACGTACTCAGAACATTGGCTAACAATCTCTAAAAGTTGTCATCAAAAACATGCTTGCAGTAACATTAGATGAACGTTTTTTAAACATTAAATATATATCATATATGAAAAAACATTACAGGATTAAAATGTTGAATAATGTTCCTATAGCCTAGCAATAACATTAATACAACATCCCTAGAACATTTAAAATAACATTTGAATGTTTTTGTTACTTAATGGAAATGTAAGGGAATCGTTCTTACAAACAAAAATTGTTAGTTGGGATGATATGTCGTGGATCTCTTGTAGCTATTCTTCTAGTAAATGGTTGTTTACTACAAATGTACAAATGCTGTCGGCCACAATGTCATTGTGTGATGTAATATAATTATATACCTGTGTGTGCTAATAGGCAGCTCCGAGGAACCAGAGTTTTAAGAAGCACCGTGCATCTGTCTGCAGTGACGGAGAAATGGGCTTTTTTTCACTCTGGACTGTAAAAATTTGTCCCCAGACACACATCGAGGATGTCAGCAAACCGTGGCGAGATTTCCACTTCAGACAAAAACTCAATTAAAGAGTTCACAACTCCAGAGGACAGATCATTATCTGACACTGACAGGCGTAACAGACGGTGCACAGACCTTACAGCTCTAGATGTGAACCGCTACTGTTGTGACTTTCAAAGAGTAAAATTGAAAGCGTTTGCTTTCAAATCTGTGAAGATAAAATTGTGACTAATGGCTGTTATTTCACTTATTTGTCATAGTGAGTGACACTGGGTTTCACACACACCTACAGACGACACCACAGCTTCTATAAAACCATGACAACTGTTCACAAGAGAAACAGGCTCAAGAAACAGCCTACCCTCGCACAAACTAAAAAAAGATCCAAACTGATCATTGGTGTGAATTATCAATCATGCATTTAAACAGAACTATTTCTGTCTCACTAAACATCACCGCAAACAAACTTCACAATCACTTCGCTCATCAGCTTTTTATTTTTGTCAGCTTGGGCACAACAAAAATGTACTTACACTTATCGAGCAAGGGCTATAAAAGAAAGAAATGAGTGCTGTGGGTGGTTACCAGGGTGTTGCTATGTGGTTGCAAAAATTTTTTTGCTTTTGGGCGACTGAAGAAATAAACTAGGCCGGGTAAGAGGAAGACAAAAATACTTCAAAAATTCTGTTATTTTTAAACAAGCGCAGAGACGTGTGGTTGTGGCATTTCTGGTCATAAACAACAGTGAGAAAAGTGTCATAGGTAATGGAGAGGTTTATACCAGCCTGTTTATCACTTTAAAAACTGGCACTAACAAAAGGCTGAGACAGCTTCTGGCTGCATGCTCAAATAGCCGTAAATAATCATGACGAGCTTCATTTGTTTTCCTCGTGGTCTGTGCTTATGAATGTGTTGTTCTGTCTGCTCTTCAGAGTGGAAAATTGTTTCTCTTCTCGATATAAATAGAAATGACACATTTTTTGGTTTCCATGGTACTCTGAACTTCCCAGCTGACAATTTTAGGTTGTAAGAACATTTCCCTAACATTTTTTTTGTTACAAAACGCATTAAAAAACACTAAAAATGTTACAAAAACATTAAAAATGTTAAATATAAGAACACTACTCAAACATCTTTTAATTCTGCGTTCCACTGACAACTTACGTTAAAAAATAACGTTTGGATATATTTGATATATAACATTAAAAAGGTTTACTATTGTTACTGCAAGAAAGTTTTTTGATAATGTTGAGAGATGTTTTACAGAACATTAGCCAACGTTCTGAGAACGTTCCCTGTTAGCTGGGTGACGTCACAATGACATAACCTCCAGGATCCCTGTGGCTCTCAGCAGCTGACACATCTATTTTTGCCAGCATGCAGGCATTACTGCTGAAAATGCATTGTGTTGAGTGATTATATGCGTGTAAAGCTTCACACTCTGGGCTTTTGAGCTTGAAATTTCTTAAAGTGTCATTTTCTGTCCATGTTAAAATACTGCAGGGGAACATTAAGAAAGACTTTATTGTGGTTTAATAAAGTCTTCATTAAAGCAGCAGCATTAATGAAGACCAGACATGTGATAAACAGTGTCAGTACATCCGTCATAGTGAAGACCTGGAATAATCACATTCCACTTGTTTAGAAAGTTTTTCTTAACATTTCATAAAACTACTGCTTTTATGAAACAACCTTCCTGGGGTACAAATAAACGTGCAGTTGTGAACAGACCACAGAAAGAAACAGAGGCAAAGTGACATCTGTGATGCTGTCACATATCGCTAGAGTGACGGACGTTATTGTCCTTCACACGCAGCTGCAGGGAAGAGCCCCTAAGCATTCTGTCAGCGTGAAAATTAAACAGCCCTTTTAAAGCATCGAGGAGGAAATCTGCGAGACACTGGACGCCTACAGCAGGACATGTTAGATCCAGTTCTATAAGTACTTCAGCCTGGAGAACAGCACAGGTGCTCGGGCCCATCGCACCCTCAACAGGGCTCTTGTTCTATTTCCGACACTCTTTTCAAACACAAAACAGCTGTATTCCCAGAGGATGTCCGGAACCTGCAGGCATTCATGTGTGTGCACGCATGCAAGAACATGCAAGAAGCACAATGTCCCTCAAACACTTAAGCCATATGAGTGTTATTGCATTCAATAAAAAAAAAAATCAACACACACAGAGAAATTTTTAAATAAAACCAAAATATTATGTGGCAGGATTCGGATCAAAGTCATAACATTAAACAGACAAGCTATTCAGGTTGAGAAAAAACAACAAAATATATCTGAGCATTTTCTAGTTGAGCTAGGAAGTCAGTGTGAAATTGATACATTCACTAAAATCAACTTTGGCACAAGCTGGTTTAAAATAACCGAATCACGTTGGTACAAGATCTTTAATACATTCACGGGGAAATGCAAGAACCTACAACAGGTGTGTGAAGTCATGAAGAGAACCTTGAAGGCAACCAGAATCAGAGAAGAGTGCTGAAGGAGATCTTTAGATTCTCAGGGTTATCTTTACATTAGACAAGAAGCACTATGTCCTCATGACCTCATGCATAAGCAGCTTCATTCTCCACCCAAAGTCCATTTGTCATCTTCATCTCCCCTGATAGTCTTCATTTTGCTGTTGCAGTAATTAGAGCTATAAGTGCTTGACTCTGTGTAAAGTACAGACGTTCTACCTGTGGTTGTTAAGCTGTTGTCTCTCATCTCACTGAATAACCACAAATACCACAGGTATTGTGTTATCAGATCAAACTTAACAAGCTAAATAAGTAAAGACCAAAGCTTTATCTCCATATCATATCATACATCAGATATGAAGAAAGAGAGAGAGAGAGAGTAATCGGCATTGGTTCTTTGCCAACAAGAACACAAACATTTCAGGAGAAAGCGAGAGAGGATGCAATATTTCATGTCATACTGTCACTTCTGTTTGGCAGAAGTAACTATTAATTCATGCTTCCTGTGTGAGTTGATGGTTCCTTAAATACATTTACCAACTCACCTATTTTTGCCACTTGCATTCTTCTGAGGTTTATATGGATGTCCGGGTATTTTCTAACCTTTCTTGTTATTGTTATGTCATTCATATTAGAACGGATAAATGTTTTTCATTTGTATTTGATTTCGTTAAAGCAAAAGCAGGTTGCCAGGCAACTCCTGGAGAACTCCTGCAGAAAACCAAACCAAGATACCATCTCAAGAGATTACAAATCACATTACAGATAAATGAAATAAACTGCATGAATGAACATTTTCTAATCCATTATTGCATTACAGTAAGTGAATCAATTAGCAATTATTGTTCCTCTCTCTCATTTATTTCAGACGTCACAGTTCAGGGGAAGCAGAACAGAAACTATAATATCATGTCCAGTCAACAAATTCTTATGAAATTTTTGATTTTAAGGATGGATTTTCCCCCGGCCCGTATGGAAGTGCTGTTTTACATTGATGTCTGTCTGCTCAGTGTAATTTCTTTCACACTGACTAAGAGAGGAAGTGGAATTCTACATCATACTGTAAACATTTTCTGAACGTCAAAAAGAAAGACACAAGTTCTGCGAGTTCACACAATTTAAAGGAATGTTAAACAGTTAATATTAAGAGGTTTAAGCTAGCTGAAGAGTGTTCATTATTGGTTAAATCTAATCATGGGTGATGTTCAGAACAATTTTAGGTTTAAAGAACTTCTCTCTGACATTTCCATTAATTAACATGCTGAATCCATTATTTAAAATGCTGAAAATGTTATTTAAAAGTTGTATTAACATTATTGCTTATTCAAACATTGTTTAATACTGTAACATTTAGAACATCCCACTAACAACTTAGAAATAACGTTTTGATGTGCAGAGGTATAACATAAAAATGTTCTATTAACGTTACTGCAAGGATGTTTTTGATAACTTTGAGAGAACTTTTAGAGAGTGTTAGCCAAGGTTCTAAGGTTCTCCGTTAGCGGGGATGGTTATGTCAAATGAATCAACAGTGTATGGTGTCATTTGCTGGTAGTTTATTAGGCTGTATAAAGATGTGTTTAGACTTCTACAGACGTGCTGTTCTGTTCAGGAGACGGAGAAGAATACAGCCTCTGTCTCGCTCAGAATGTTTAATTCAAGGGCGTCTTGGCGAGAGCTTTAAAAATGAATGTGTGTTGTGATGGGCTGCTCTGTGCTGTCAGTGTGAGGGCATCAGAAAAAGAGCGAGTTGACAGACCAGCTCTGAACAAATTCAGAAATGCTGTGATCAGGTCCTGTCAGATGTGATAAAATGATGTGTTATTCAAGGACACCATAAAGATGACCACAAACAAGCCTCGTCGTTTTTATTTTTAGTATGTTTTAGGAACACAATCACAAGGTCTGAGATTTGTGGTTGATCAGTCAGCCATCCGTTCTCCGTTCTCCCCACAAGATAAACCTGGAAGAAAAGAGAAGTACATGAGGTGGTGAACTGTATCAGACGATGGTAGTCACGCAATCCATAACAGTCAAAGCAAAGTAACAGACTATACTTGAGCAAACCAGCTGAATGGCAAAACAGGAACAACAATTCACATGCACATCATTATATGATTTCTAAGAGCATCTGTTTCTTATCAGATTTTTGAACACCAGTATGTCAGACTAAACTGTAATTTTCTGGCAACGAAAGACCTGATGGTGGTGCATGCAAAACAAATAATCATATTACTGTAGCTCACTTAAAAAAAAAAAACCCTAACCCTTAGACATTTCCTCCACGCACCTGACTAAAGCTAAATATTGCATTTTGCACAGTTTTGTTATTGGACATGAAGGATATTATAATGAGTCTTTAATAATACAGTACATCTGCTCCCTCTTGCTGAGAAATTTGAACATTTTTGGCCAATTTTCTTGTGTCTAACAAAACCCTTTTAGCACACATCTATAAGCATTTAGAGAACTAATTTGGCAACATTTTCCAACCTACTTCAGAGCTAAAAGAAAAAAGGAACGAATGCGAGAAGAGGAACTGCTGGAGGAAATGAAATTCATTCAGCTGTCAGTCCTGAAGTTCTGAGTGCCTGAATCGATGCCCAGGAAGCCCAGCGTGTGGGGTGGAAACCTGGAAAACGGTCGGAAACACACTGCCAGGACACGTCCACTGCCAAGACAACACTTTTTACTTTTATCCCTAAAACAAAAAGCACAATGTGGACTTTAACGTCACGTCCTGCTTGGAGGCAGCACCATAGGTAGCCGGTAGTTTCTTTTTTTGCCATGGTCCCCTGGTGATGAGATTTGAAGAGGATAGAGATTTCATTCTCTGGGCACAGAGGCATGTTTATTTATTTTTCTGGAAGAACAATAGCAGACTGGAAACGGAATGCTTTCAGAGCAGCTGCATATGAGTTTTGTCAGGATCCGTTACCCCTGTGTAATGTCAACATGTAATGACTTGCTCCATGTATTTGTACTACATTATGTCAGAACATTAGGTAATGAAATGCAGTGTTGTGATTCTGTGGGAAGTGTACATGTTAGTTCTGAATCTATAGCAACACGAGAGCAGAGAGATGTGTGGTGTTAAATATCCTCAGCTTTTCTTTTTCAAACCCTGACCGGTGTGAACGTGTGAGACTCTCACACACTGCTGAACTGGCAGACGCCTCCTGCAATCTGTTCTTTATTTTCACCTCATGCTCATTTATTTACTGAGCTGTGTCCTTCTGACGCAAGTGTTGCTGTTTGCCACTATCAGCTGTGAAACTCTGCATGAAACTCTGCATCACTCAGCTTTTGTTTCAACATAATATATTTAGCCGTGTGACCCAACATATTTCTTCTAAAACTATATCACACATTTTCTTCAGTAAGAACGTTTTTGTTTGAATGTTTGTTTAAATGCAGAACTGAAAGCATTTGTATAGCCATCACATTATCTAAGAAGAAAACCTGCCGACCTTCTACAAATAATTTAAGAAACATCAAACAAAACCAGCTGCTCATTCAGATTCTGGGACATTTTTTTGATTTATAACAGCAGCGTGTCATGAACCGAACCTCTGCCCAGTGCTCAAGGGTGTGTTATCAAATAATAAACACACAGTTCACATATAGGATAAATATATAAAGGCAGAACCCCTTTACAGCCTATAACTGTTCCTATATCTGCATTCATGTGCAGTCGCTCTGGTGAGCGGCCGTCATCTGCATTCACACGGAGCTGTGCGGCTGGTGAGCTCAATTCCCAAGAAATCAGACCGCCAGCCAAAGAAATAGTTACATTCATCTGTCCATTCTGCTGCCTTTCAAATAATCCACACGAGATGAAAGAGCAGATAGAAATCATTTGTTGGATTGTTAGCAAAATGATACACTAAATGAATACAGGATGTGGAGGGGACGGGTTTCATGATCGCCATGATCTAAACTGAATCTGACTGACCCTGAATCATCAAACCGATTCCTTCATAAATGATGCAGCAGCATCAGATCAGTCTGGTAGGTGTGGATCTTTTCATGGACAATCATTTTGAAAGCGCTCCCTCTAGTGGTGACGCCAATATCAGGCACTATATGAAAACTTTATTTGTGCTGGAAAAAGTTTATCTTGCCCGTCTCACACAGACTGAAACATGGATCAGGGACGGGGAACCGCATCTGAAGATCAGAACCTCAGAGATGTTGGGCTCCTGCAACCATTCAAAGCCATAGCAACCAGCCGGAACACCCTAGCAACCACATCCTGCAGCAAAGCCCTCAAAACACCCATG
This sequence comes from Chromobotia macracanthus, assembly GCA_036877525.1. NCBI lineage: Eukaryota > Metazoa > Chordata > Actinopteri > Cypriniformes > Botiidae > Chromobotia > Chromobotia macracanthus. Next base: position 2,245,507 of record JAZGTH010000012.1, read on the forward strand.
AATAACAGATCTGCTGATACAGAAATATGATTTCAGATATAGATATGACACACACAGGTATAAGAGCCCGTTTTCAATGTTTAACTATTATCATATCGATGCTCATATTTTAATCTTACGACGTAATTAAAATCATTTTAATGTCAAATATGGAATTAAATCGCCGCAGCGCGACGTGACCGCACAAGCCAATGCGAGCCTGCCGGAAGTCCGTCCTCCGCGGTGACGCGTCCGCGGCGCGCCACGTGATTGGTCGGCCCGTATCTAGGTCCACGTGAGGTAACGCCCCTTTTGACGCGTCACCGCGGCGGTATAAAAGCGCCCGGCGGCCGCGCGCGGGCGCAGCCCTAGTTTCTGAGGGAAGATGTATCGCGCGCGCTCCAAGTCTCCCACCGGAATCGCTTTCAACACTTTCCGTTTCACGGTGCCGCTGGAAAATAGTGAGCTGAAAAGACATTATAGTAAAAACTGGTCGTGTATCGGTTGATTGTAGGAGCGCAACCGACCGTTTAAACGATGCCACGGGCCAAGAAAAGGAGCGGCAGAGGTAAGTGGGCTGGAAACCGCTGGCTGTGGTGTGGCCCGCTGCGCGAAAGGGATGCTGGGATTTGTAGTTCTATAGGACGCGCGCGGCTTTCGATGCAATGAGATTAGAAACTACAAGTCCCATGATCGCACCGCTTGCTTCGGTTGACAGCCGGGAGTTTGCGTCTCATGATGCAAACACAAGAATAATGTACATTTTACTCGCGTCGTGTCGCTTGTGTTTTCAGGACAGTTTTATGTTCGTTAATGAACTTTAAAATATGGAAAGTAAAAACGATTTTAGTTACAGCAGCATAAGTAGTAAACAAACTCGGTTAAGTGATCAAATTACGAGTGTATCAAAATAATGGTATCACAAATCAAATATAATGACCCTTACTGTATACTTGGGTGTAATGTCACGTGACAGGAAGTTGCTGTCACTATATGTTTTCATATTTCTGCAGCTGTCAGTGTGTGTGTGTGTGTGGAGGTTATTTCAGGCCATGCACAGGCCTGCTTATGTAACAGCAGACCGCCTTGAGACGAGCCAGGGATGGGAAGAAACCAGGAACACAAAGCCCAAAATATTTCCCTTCTAGAGTGTTTGTGTGTCCTCGGCCCATCTGCCGTCTGAAACCACGCAGATCTTGATTCTTGAGAAGAAAGAGACGGCATGGGTCTGCATCCCTGCTGTCACACCAGCCCACACGCCGTTTCCCTGCGTCTCTGCACACGTTCTCTTCTTGATCTAGACTTTGATCGGAGAAACGCCACACAGTAACTTTTTGTTTGCATAAGGTCAGATGTAACCGTCTCGGGACCCTGTGACCTTACCGAACAGCACAGGACATTTTGTACCTTCTGCCGACATCTGCGTTTTGTGGCGCTGATAACAGGCACACGTGTATCGATAAATGTGACAGGGTTTGTTTAAAGTCACGGTGACGCTCAGCCACGTCTGATTTTAGTTGAGGAAGAAGTGCACAAAGTATAAAAAATAACTTTTTAATTCAAAGTCACTTTGGATGTGTGCTCTAAACGAGTCAATGAGAATGAAACCGATGTAACGGAGTTTGTTGGGTGGGTTTTCAGGGGGACAGCATGGAAATGTCCAGCCGTTCAGTGATGAAGACGCATCCATTGAAACCGCGAGTCACTGCAGCAGTCTCAGTGACAGGACCAGTGCACCTGAGGAAGGTGAGGGGCATCAATTTGATTGACTTGTCATTCTTAAAATATGCAGCACACCAATGTTAGGATTCCCAGCAGCCTGATTGATGGCAGTAAACAGAGTTTAAAGGGATAGTTCACCCAAAAATTATTCTATTTACTCACACTCATGTCTTTCCAAACCTGTATGACCTGTATGGACACGAAAACGTATAAACCAGGAGCTGATTGGCATGTTTTGTTCAGATATGAGAGGTAATTACAGAGATGAATGTGCATGATGATTGTTATGTCTAACAGCTGGTGAAAGTGAGGACACGACTCAAGAAGACTTCCAGTATAAACTGAAGGTTTACATCGACAGCACAGTGGATAAGAGGTTTGTTTTCAAACAGATTTCTGAAAGAATTGCTGTGTTTGTTATAATAGTCTTTAGCTAACTCCACTGCTGCTGTCTGAATTGTGTAATTGTTCTGCTTTCAGTGCCAAGACCAGGCAAGATGCCCTCGATGGACTGAAAACTGCCATGGCAACCAAAATCCTGTATGAGTTTATTTCCGAGAGAAGGATGACAGTGACGGACAGCATTGAGCGCTGTTTGAAGAAAGGTTCGTGGTGTGATTTCACTCATTTAAGTGACACATCTGTTCAGAATTCTTGATTTTGAGGTCTGTGTTTGCGTTGCAGGTAAAGGAGTGGAACAGAGCGCCGCCGCCTCTCTGGCGTGTCTCCTGTGCATTCAGCTCGGATCTGGAATCGAGAGCGAGGAAGTCTTCAAGACCCTTAAACCCGTATTCAAGACCATCCTCAATGACAGAACGGCCAACATACAGGCCAGACAAGCAGTGAGTGTTTCCCACTGCTGCCCTTTGAAAGATAAAGTGAAGATGCCAGTCTGTAACAAATCTGATGTTACCTTATCTTTCAGTGTGCAACAAGTTTGGGCCTCTGCACTCTTGTGGCAGAAGATGATATCATGGTAAGTGGTGGAATGCAGTTTGGCAGGGAAACCCTCAAATCAAAGTACAATCCTGGGTTTAGTGCTTACAACACAAGTTGTGCTCTTAAAGAAACAGTACACCTAAATAATACAAATTGTCTTTTGTTTACTCGCCTATATATATTGTTACAATATTTTTATTTCTCATTTCTTTGAATGAATGTTTGAGCATGAAGGTTTTAGACAGTGAATAATGATGGTTTTAATTTTTGTAGGTTGAACTTTTCTCTTAAATGAATGATGACCTGTTGAAACTTCCGTGTGAAACTTCAGGATTGACTTGAAGTGTTTGTCACTTCCAGGATGTGTTTGGCACCATGGAGAACTTTGAGAGCCTCTTCACTCTCTCGTACATCAGAGAGGACGGGAGCAGATCTTCTGCGAGTCCTCAGACCACACAGCTCCACACCAGCGCTCTGCTCTCCTGGGCCCTGCTGCTCACAATCTGCCCGGCCAGCCAAATAAGAGCCATTGTGCAGAAGTACGTTCAGTGACACCCACCAGCTCTGATGAAGGATCTTCAGGGCAGTGTCCTTCAGGTTTCTGACATGGTGTAAAATGTGTGTTTCAGACATCTGGCTATGCTGCCGCGTCTGCTGGAGAATGATGATGTCAACATGAGGATTGCTGCTGGAGAGACCATTGCACTTCTGTTTGAACTCATCCGAGACGTCGACCCTGTGAGTCTCATGTGTTTGGTTAACACTGATGATTCACATTTTAAGTACCATGTTGCTTGGTTGCAATGAAAAACAGCTTAAACTCTGTTTGGGACACACCCTACCCTGTATTTTTCATTACTCATCGCTTTCTTTAATGAACAGTGTAATGTAGCCCTGCCCACTGATAACCACACATAAATCTGCAGTATAGCACAACCTGTCGCACACTGTGTGCTCTCAGACTGCCCAGTTTTATACCAAGTCATTTGACTGATGTTGGAACGATCTGTTGATCTGTACTTCTACAGGAGTTTGAATATGACGAATGGGAGCCATTGTGTGAAAAGCTCAACGCTTTGGCCACCGACGGCAACAAACACCGAGCCAAGAATGATAAGAGGAAGCAGAGATCTGTCTTCAGAGATGTGCTCAAAGCAGTAGAGGTACAACAGGAAGTGAATGTTTCCTTTGACCAAGAGACTCATGGGTAATGTAGTTCAGAAACTGACCTCTTCTGTCTGGAAACAGGAAGGGGATTTTCAAACAGAGACGATTCGCTTTGGCACCGAGCGAATGATCATTGACAGCTGGGTAAGGAAGAGGACGTACGATGCCTTCAGAGAGTTTGTCGGCTCTGGCATGAACTACCATTTACAGGTAAACAACTCGTGTTGAGGAACTTCACCTGTGGATTAATTCTATGGTATTTTGGTGTAAATGATGCAGGTGAAATTGAGTTTTCTGATCACAGGCAAATGAATTCATAAGAGACGTGTTTGAACTGGGACCCCCGATGTTGATCGATTCTGCTGCTCTGAAAGCCATGAAGAGCTCCAGACTGGAGAGGGTGGGGCAGCGTTTTCATCTGCGTGTTGCTGTTTTTCTCTGTATCATTTCAATTCTTTTGAATGCGAGGGGTTTTGCGCGTGACGTAACTGCGTTGTTATTTTTCTTTCAGCATCTCTACAATGCAGCTGCGTTTAAAGCCAGAACCAAGGCGAGGAGCAAGTGTCGTGACAAAAGAATTGATGTTGGAGAGTTTTAGGATGGTTTTGTAATGTACTTCTCTACCTTTATATAATGTGGTCTTTACATTCCTAATGTAGTTGAATTTTTTGTTGTTAAATATAATGTACTGTAAATGAATTAATTTCTCCTAGACTCTTAATTTATCTCTGTATTTAAGTGATGTTGGGTTTATTAGAATATCTGTTCATGTTTTCTGTCGTGTGTGTTTGTGGAGCTTTATTTGTTGTGAACAGTATTTATGAAAAGTTTGTTTAACGACAGTGGGCTGTACTGTAGTGGCTGTACATTTAAAAACAATACAATAAAATTAACTCTTCTCTTCAAATGTGCCAGTAATATCTGCACCAGCAATGAATGACTTATTAAAATAAGACCAGAGACCTTGAACACTCGAAGAAACTCGTAATTTTGATGCTTCACCACACAGACACCCTCACTGCACTTCCTGGAATCCGTGTCCTTGTTTACTTCATTCACAGTTGCCATGGAGACCAGTTCACTGAAGCTGAAATAACCATTGGATGTTTTGTAAGCGACCCTGCACTTCCTGTTGATGCTGTGTGGCTTGTCGTCATGTTTTTAGGTCATTCTAAGTGTCATTTAATATCTGACTTTCACAGACCAACAAAAACAATGTGCACTGAAAATAAGATCCAGGCCGTGTCTTGACAAACTAATAAGCTTATTACAGTTAAAGCACTGCAAACAAGATTGTGTGGTACAGATTTTAGAGGGGCTTTGGGCACTAGTCAACAGGTCCAGCTGTAAGATCAACTAGTTAACCAGTTAAAAGTGTGGGTTACAGTATTGTGCTGTATGGGACCGTGCTTATGAATACAGCCAATGTGTAATATGCACTGGTTGCTGCATTGCATTCTGGGTAATTGATGAACATTTTCATGCATGTTGTTGTAATGACATTATACAACATTGAGCTCTAATGCTACATGACAAACCAAACTCTCAAGCTAATGTTCTGACAAACGTGATAGCTGCTACAAATGGACTAAACAGCACGTGTTTATCAGCTCGGCAAATGACCGGCCATTACAATCACAGAGCTGTTATTTAATGGAGAAGGAAAGACAGTTGTCTCGCTCGGGCAAATGGAGGGAAATAAAAGTGACATTTTCCCCCTCATAACCTGCCAGTCAGTGATCTGCTGCATCACTAAAACCATTTCTCCACTTGTCAGGATGAATTTCACACCAAAATGGCAGAAATCGCTGTGGACGATGCTCCCAGGTGTGTGCATGTGTGTGTTTTCATTCAAGAACTTACTTGTAGCAGCAGTAACTTCTCGCCTGCATCAGTCTTGCGCTTCTGACGACTTGATCGATCCGTTTCCTTTATTTATACATGCTCCTCCCTAATGCATCATTTCAGATCTGTGATTTCATTGGTTGTCTGTTAATTGGTTAGCGCTGTCACCTGCCCACATAATAACCAATGATCCACTACGTCCAGTACAACACAGATCAATAAGTACAAAGTCTGTGTGTAAGTACAAAGCTCATAAAGAGAAGGTTATGTCATGTTCACACTACCCAGTTCAGCAATAACGCTGTATATCTGTGCTAATATCGCTCACTAAACATGCATCTGTCCCATCTCAACTCCTCGGGAGCAGCTGGAGTCTGATGTTCTCGAACCTTTGATAAGTTAGGAAAACCATGCCGCTCTCTTATCGTTTCCCAAAGTTCAAACCCAGCAGCATGAAAACTTCAGGCACAGAATAGATTTATTTTATCACAGACATGCTGGTCATGTTTACGCGGGACATCCACTGCAGTATAATTAGCTCCTGTTGGCCTGGAAACTCAGAATGAAGTTTTAGATTTTGGGTCAGTGTGAGAATCCACTGAACTTCAAATGATCTTTTCAACGATGTGCCAAAGTGAGACGGCTGACAGCAAAACTGACAACAATACATTTGAGAAGATGCCGTAGGTCTTGGTCTCCTAATGTTGTGTGTTCACATTCTGTGTGCTCACATACGAAAAATGCATGTGATACAGTTTATTTATTGTGTACACGTGTTATTCTGGGTGAGTTTAGAGTTAGACAAATGCTCAAAAATGTAATTATATACTGATATTATAAATCTAAGCACAGTTTTACAACATCAGTGTACACAATAGTTACGCTGTATACATCATGTAAGTACATAGAAGTTAAAGAAGATGATACAATAATGTATTTCTATGCAAAATGAAGGTTTGTCATTCAGATCTTATAAATTCACACACTGGTCCAAGCTCTGGTCTGCGTGCTGTCGCTCAGAGCAAGCGCAGATTTCTCACTCCTGCATGTGTTCATCCTCAGATGTGTTTACATGAGCCTCATTTAACACAGATCTTGTAACTGAGCTACATGACCAGGAATGGAGAAAAACCTGCATATTAAAATCAACCCTCTGATCTTCATCAGTACCATCGCCATCGTCAGAGGTTACAGTCTGTATCTCACAGGTCACAAAACAAAGAATTTGTAATAAAATCAGACTGGCAATGGTTATGTAATATGCAAATCAGTATTTTGCTTTAGCTACAAGCTGACATCGATGTAAACATTATAGCAGGACACAATGTGAACGTTTTTATTAATGAACATCACCCGCAGTACCAAACTCCTCCAGCAGGGGGCAGCGGATCCCTGTTGTGAATGTAAATCCCTCTACACTCATTTTAATGAGGTTACATCATTAATCATTCCACAAAAACAGCCACACAACAACCTGTTATTCCCATTAACACGTGACAGATAATTGTTTAGACGTGTGGATATGTGTTGCTCTCAATCATTGTTCTCTAATGGCTAAAATAATAAAGTTTAAATGTACTGCTTACCCAACAGGGAAACACGACCCCATTATCTTACACAGGCACCCTGTGTAACACACGATACATCACGATACATCACGATACATCACGATGCATCACGACGCATCACGACGCATCGAGCATCATATGAATGCATTTCTGGAAGGCGTTGCGGTTCCTGATTCTTCCCAGCTTTGTAATGGCAGTGAATGGTGCCCGAGATTTTCAAAGCTCCATAAAGCGCATCCATCCTTCCTAAATAAAAACATTTACTGTATGTTGGTAAGACACCGCGTGTGTTTCTAATACATTTCAGAGAGAACATACACAAATCTTATTCAGATTAAACATGTATTTTCCATATCATCAGGTGCAGAAAGATTCACCAAAACAGCCTCCGTGTTACACATCTGTGTCCTTGTAAATTATGCAGAAGGCTGAAAACAAACCAGTTTGTTCTATTGTAACACATTTAACCAAATTAAATGTAGGTTATAGGGCTGTGGCAACAGATTTGTGGGTTATCTGTGGTCAGTTAAATAAGAGCAATGATGAGTAAACAGCAGAGAGGACAGGAACCCCAGCTGGCCTGTGAGAAATCTGTGAGCTTGTGTGTGTGCTTTACATAAACTCCTGCATGACTGCCTATGATCTGTGTGTGTGTGTGTGTGTGTGTGTGTGTGTGTGTGTGTGTGTGTGTGTGTGTGTGTGTGTGTGTGTGTGTGTGTGTGTGTGTGTGTGTGTGTGTGTGTGTGTGTAGTGTGTGTGTGTGTGTGTGTGTGTAAGTGTGTGTGTGTATGTGTGTGTGTGTATGTGTGTGTGTGTGTGTGTGTGTGTGTGTGTGTGTGTGTGTGTGTGTGTGTGTGTGTGTGCCCACTACTGGCTGCTCAGTAGAATGATTGAAGCACACTTGCCTGTGATCTGAGGGTTGTTGCTGAGGCTCTGAGGGTTGTTGCCGGGGCTCTGAGAGAGAAAGCCAGCTGATTGGTTCCTCTAAATGACTGAGAATCCCAAACTAGTCACATTAACTCAGCAAGCAACTGACCTGAGAGCACATCTCAGTCAACAACTCTTACGGAAATCCATAAAAATCAATTCCACAGCAGACGTTAATTGATTTCTTTGAAGGCTGTGTTTCATTTTCAAAGCGACCGGCAGGGCAGAAGTGGGATCATTTGCAGACGGCATCTGTATTCTCGGTGACTTTACAGAAAGCGCTGCATTAAAATGCACGCCATGTTGCGCAGTGATATGAAACATAAAGAGATTTTGAGAGTTGTCGTCTTGAGAGTGAAGGACGGAGTTTAAGACCAGATGAGGTGAGACTGAGAGGCAAATAAGGTTTTAGTGAATATATAAGGTTAAAGACACACCACCCTTCTGGATTAACATTTTCCACACAATCACCTTCTAAACACGTTCTAATATCAGAGAAAACCTCTTTACAACATCTCTCTCAGAGATGCACCTCCTTGGACAAAAGCAGCGATTACTACCAGTCACTGATGTCACGCATCTCTTGTCTGTTTTATTAGCACATTCAAAAGTATCCTGTCATTAGCCTCTTAGATGAAGTAAATACGCTGGCATTATTTTTTCAGGGAGTTTTTCTCAGGGTCGACATTACTTTAAGCTTGTGAAGCAGGTTTTAAGGTCCCTGTTTTATTTCTCTCTGTGGAGATGTTGGGTTGAAACGTGAGGGTTGGTTTCGGAGAGCTGCGGGCGTTCAGCGTGTCCTTAGTAGCCCTTCGCACGCCTCAGTGGAGTCATTGCATGTTTTACACTCAGCGTGCATGCATCTTCCAGGCCCGCAAACAACCTTTTCATCTTCATTATTCGATGCATGGAAATGCCACACGAATTGCGAGCCATGATATTTATAATAAAAAGCAGTGCAAGGACCAGCTACACCTGCTTGAGACAATGGCCACGTCAGGGATGTGAGCTTTTCTTCTCAGTTGATAGACAAGCAGCAAATGAAAATCTAATAGATAATGCAAAGGCCTGGCACAGAAAACATGAAAATTGTAATCACGTTTCAGACCAATGCTGACAGGCCATGCATATCAAATCAGCTCCACCTATGTAGAGCATCTAATCTTCCAGTAACGGAGAGAATAATTCACTTCTGCACACATAGACTACACCGGTACACATGTATGCATGTTTGCACAAGCATGCGTTTATGTATCCGAGTGTGACAACAGTATGTTTTAAATATTTTACTTTATTAAAAGACCTTCCTTGTGAAATAAATAGACAAGAACTTCATTACGGTCTAATAGCTTCTGGGAGTCACATCAGGAAGTTTAAATTCATGATTCAGGGGAAAAATCACTACTGCGATTCTACAGTGTTGTGTGGGTTTGCCAAGGTGTTGCTATGCAGTTGCTAGGATGTTCTGGATGGTTACTGAAATGTGTTGCTAAGTGGTTGCTTACTCCATCGCAAGCAACTTAGAAAACACTACTAACAGGAAATGACCTAATATGTAAATGCCTCAACATATGTAGGCCTTACAATATGATAGTTATCATTAAGGTGGCGTTAAAAACACAATTCAAATATATTCAGACTTTTCACCTACCAAAGGCAAACAGGATACACATGGCTGAGAATAATTCGACTACATTTTTCATCTAATTTATTTTCCATCCCTCCTGAGTCGAACATCGTATTCCATAGACAATATCCTGTGACTCAGGCATAAATCAGAACTCATAATCTAATTATGGAAACAGGGCTAAAGGAAAACATCTACCACATTCCCAAACATCATCCTAGCCTCCTGATGTTGCATGTAAATAAATACCAGAGATATGAGCTGTAAATATTGCTAAATGCAGCGGATATGTTACAGATTCATCTTCCTGACACGTGGCTTCCGGGAAGCGTTGCCTGTTAGCCAAATCTGCCTTAAAAATGATCTTTTACATACATCACAAACAGATCTGTGTTCATGTTGGCTGTGTTCATGCTGGCTGTGTTCATGCTGGTCTTATACCTATCAATAACACAAAGAAGAAAAAGAGATGTATGTCTTAAAGAAAAAAACGATTCTGTTTATGAAGGGAGCCCACTAGTTTTTGAAACACAGTCTAAACTGTTTTCACATTATTGTAAGTTGCTTTGGTGAGAGAGGTTGTGGCAGGGAAATAAAGACATAAACACACACACACACTTAATATTGAAATGAGCGCTTACCATAGAGTGTCCTATAAAAACATTCATAAAGCTTTTTAAAGAATTATCATGAGGTGAAGTAAACATCTGTTCAATTCAATCAGACTATATGCATTACACACAAACATTATTTCAGCAGGGTGTACAGGAAAGCATTTTACACTTATCTACTGTAATATCCACAGTAGATAAGAATAACTTCCATCTACAGCACAGAGCTCTGTTTCCTCTTATCTATTAAACTTTGACCTCTGGGTCTCACAGCAGGTCTCCTGATCTCCCATTATTGATGTCTTCTCTTTTGTCTTTTGCTCCGGTCTAACTCCCTGCACTATAATTTATAGCTGGAGCTCTCTTGCCCTTTAAAAACTGCAAAATCATTTCTTCTCGTTCAGTGATTTAATGTTATTGCGTGGCAGGACTTTGGGAGGTAATTTAGAGATGAAGTGAGTGCAGACATCAGGACAGTCTGAGAGTGTCAGTCATCCAAAGACCTCAAGAGTGTTTGTGCGTGTGTGGGTTTTCTTAGGAGAGGAAGGTTTAAATCACAAGAAGACATTATTAAGAATTTCCTGTTTGCCAAACCCTTGGGAACACTTATCTCTCTGTACCCTGAATAAAAACTCTTATTTGATAAACAATACATCAGAGTAATGGACAAGACGGCAAATCAATAATCCCTATAAGCCATTAAAAGCAAGATAATGTGTCATAGCTGCCGATATAACTCACAAGAGAGGAGCATTCAGGGGTTAATCTAATACTGATTCCAGGTCATTTTTTGTGTGCACCATCATCGTATGTGAGTTTAATGTCCTAACGCTCCAGTTCTCCTGTGAAACTCCATTTTCTCTTTTAACTCCACACGCAGTCTTCAGTTAAAAGCAGAGAGAACGACTGAATGAGAATATGATGATTGCAGTGGACAGAAAGGAAAAAACTTAAGATGAGAAGTAAATGGTTTAAGGAGTAGAGAGCGGGCAGAATGAATCAGCCATCTGAACATAGACTCCATCGTTTATCTTCCTGAGCCACAAACAAACAGAGTTTCTTCTACATGGATCCTGATGCAGCTGATGCTCACTGCCTCACAAAAAACACATCTGATGGTGCTTCATAAACTTCTGGACTGTTACACACTTTGTTTAAAGGAACGATACATTAAAAAAATCTTGTTCCAGACCCGTTTGATTTAAACTGTTTTGTGAAATACAATTGAATAAACTCTGTGCTGGTCCCTTTATTTGTGCAGTTGTATTGAATAACGTCTAGTTTCCAAAAGGATGTAAAAGCACCATAGAAGTGCAAACACTAATGAGCAGTAATGCAACATTTCAGAGCTTCTGGTTTGTGTGAAAAGCAGAATTTTTGGAAGCAGAACAATGTGGACCATAAAAATATACACGAAAAACATCTGACAGGTGCTTTTAATCAATTAGTTCCCAATGTTCTGTGTATGGATGCACAGAATTAATCATCAATACCAGCTGATCCCATAAACACAGCAGTCAGCGAATTAAAATTGAGTTTTGTTGTGAGTGAAATCCATCGATCGCCTGCGCTTGCAGTTTTCTGTGAGGTGTGGCTGTGATGTGATTGCGTGTTCTGAGTGACCCTGCACGCATGTAGGACCCGACAGAGCCCTTCTACACACAGACACTTAACCTCAGGGCCTGCACTTGATTAGCTAATGAATAATTTCAGTGTGACAAACAATGCCTGAGTAAGAAGAACGCTGGCTGGTTACATTTCACTCAGCAAACTGATGAAGTCATCGCAACTGGTTTTGCTGAATCTGACAGGGTCCTGGTCTTCAGCCAGTGCAACCGCATCCCATCATGCACTGCGTCACTGTTATATACGGCATGGGTATTATGGGATGGCCGAGTGACAGTGATGGGATTCCAATGACAGCAGGAGCAGATGACTGGCTGTCCAGGAAAATGTTTTAGACCAGAGAGCTGCACACAGCTAGCTGTAACGCACAGCTCTAACTGCATCAGTGAGCAGAGAAACTGAGCCAATGAGTCCACAGAGCTGTGATATCAGAGAGAGAGAGAGAGAGAGACAGAGAGATAGACAGAGAGAGAGAGAGGGGGTGAAGTGTGTGTGTGGGGGGGGCTATTAGAAATGACACCCAATGGAGACGTTTGGGAGAGGCAGTAAAACCGCAGTGAAGGTCACGAGCTGTTCCACACTACAGGGTCACGACTGAGCTTTTGAAACTGCATTTTTAAAAAGCACTTTGTTCATCATTTAGTTTCACATTTATACATTTTTCAAAGTTACTGGGAAGAAAAGCTACTGAATAACAAATAAAAAATTATATGACTGTATTGCAGTTTTCAATATTTGGGAATATTTGCGTAAATTCTTTGATCATATTTGTAATATGTTACATTGAGAGCCCTGTTTTTGATTAAGACTCTTATAATAATGCTCCATTTTGTTGAGAATAAATTATTTGTCGATCAGTATTTAGGTGTCACTTTAAGAGCTGTTGTGAAAGCAACTTTAAGTACGTGAGCATCAAGCTGAAAGGCAGCAGTGCAAAGACCTCATTGGATTTACCAGCACATAATGCAAACAGCTGGTATGTGCTGGTAGCCTTTTTAACAAAAGTCATTTAGTTTTCCTGTGAAGCGCTCGTGTGTGCTTGCACAGCGCCGTCTTTCTGCTTTATAAATGCAGTGTCAGGACTCAAGACACATCAGTTTTTGATGAATCAAATCTTGGCACTTGAGAAATCAGAAACACTTTGTGTGATTAGAGCCCGTTTGAGCCGTTTAGCAGGTGAATGAGTTTGTAGACGACTTTGACGAAAACTCTGGAGAGTCAATCAGTCTCTGATAGGCTGAGGAGTCCTCCAATCACACGAATGACATCGATGTGAATCGCTGCAGCTGATTGGATCAGACACTTAGACTCATGTGCTGTGACTGTGTGGATACAAAACATCAATTCACAATCATCACAATTTATCTCATATTGAACTAAATGGATGTTCTTCACATCCAGAGCCCAAGAGTGGGAATGCTTGGGAGTATAAATGTTTGTGCACATTGTGAACATGGCCGAACATTCCCACATGCATTGGAATGCCATTTCATTGCTCTGATCATAAAGTGTAGTCAGGATCTCTTGTATGCGATGGAGCTGTTTATGTGTTAGCAGCTGCAAATAAACCATCACGTTGCAGGATAGAAAGCATGAAAGTGTTCATTATTCAGCCAATAAACAAAGGGGGGGGGGGGGCACTACGGCACGCTGCTGTGTTTGGCAGGGTTACTGCGCCATTGATTAGAGTAAAAAGCCCTGCATGCGGAATTTGTGCATGCGCTTAATTTATCATGGCAGAGCTGCTATAAATTTTGCACTTTGAACAGGGAGAAATGCATCAATGCATTTCATTCACTGCCATCGATCATCCTGAGTCCTGAGCTTCTATGAGATGTGCAACATTTCTGAACGTATAAATCAATTCTGTAGCATCACCCGGCGTGGTCAATGACCGTGGCCCCGAGGCGCCTGCTTTTCTCATGTAAACATACATGATCAGTGTTGGACAACTCATTTCAAAGTCCCTCCAAAGAAGAAATGAAAAGCAATTTCAGCTAGGGTATAAATATCATAAGCAGGTCATACAGAAAGCAACCACCGCCTCTGACTCTGACGTATCTCACAACCTCTAGAAAAGAGCACTCATGTTAAGATCTGGCTTGCAGGTTCAGGTGACGGTGTCTTACTAAATTATTTTGAGTCACTGATGAGGGCCAGTGGCAAGGACGTGATCTTTTAGCGGTTGAGTTTTCTAACTGTACATTACTGTACTTGATAAGAACACATATTGAAACACATTGAGTGAGATACACATTTGAAGTTGCTAAGCTAATGCAATACACTAATAAACACAATATTCTGCACAATCAAATACCAGGTAAAATAATACTTTTACTGTTAAATGTACAATCTGCAGGTTTTAAAATAACGACAAAAAGCAGGACACTTTGTTTGTCAAAATACTGAGATATGCTAAGTTCTAACATCTGGCAAAACTGACTTTGAGAGCAGCTGGTTAAAAGTCATCGCCAAATGAGTTCAGAGAAAAGCTGTGGCATCGTTTGATGCAGATCAAATCAGACGTCTGATATTTAGTTATCTAACACCACAGCGTTTATTCATTTATTTCAAAGAGCGTCTGCTTCATGTACCTGTTATGTGAAATCAGAGGTATCTTACAGATTTAATTTCACAAATTTAAAATGAAGAGCATGTTCATACGGCTTATCTCGGGTTTTAAAGCTAATGACAAAACAAATCTGTTTTAAGCAGCCCTCACATTAAAGTTCTTCCGTTATCGATTCAATGGAATTTAAAGAGATTACTGCAGATTTCATTAAATTAATATCTAAACACTCACAGAAGCACATAAAGCTAATGATCATTTTAGCAAAATGCAAATTCGAAGGACAGGATTGTTTATCCAGAGCACATGGGAAATGTTACTGTAAAGCAGCGAGCAGTCGCTCTAAATGTAATTACAGCATTTCATTGCTTTCCCATCCATCTGAGAAGAGTTCTTATTAAAGCACTGAGCTTAAGCTACTCAGCCATCGAATTACCCATAATGCTCTGAAACGCTCGCCTGTGACATTAATGACCTGACGATACAAGAAAATATTACACATGCCAACACACACACACAAGCATCATTTAGTATGTTTCATAATTAAATCACATTCTGGGTTAGCTAAATTCTGGGTTAGTTTGTCAACATTTTAGTCCTCAGAAGATGGTCTGCTTATAACACAAGCACGTGCATGTTTTTAAAATCTAGTTATACTGCTAATAGGGAAGTCAGGATGGATTTTTGGCTTTTGTTGCAGCTGAACACACATCTTAAAGATGCATTTGTTGAGAGTTTTGAATAGTAATATTAAATATTAAATCATGTCTCTGGCTTCAGGCTGTCCTGGAACAGACAAGCACCATCAACACTTAAAATAGTAATAATAAAATCTCTGTTCATAAAATCTAAATATCTGTTCAATTTCTCCCAACAGCAACGTCTCAAAATGGATTTACTACTTGTTACAAATGTACGTTATTCAATATTGAATTTAACCAAATGAACAGGCATGTGGGAAACCTGAAAAACGATTTCAGTTACATTATTGATTTGTTTCTCTTCTGTGTGTTACTCATTTATCTGAACATTTCCAAGGCCACAGAAACGCTTGAGAAAAGGCCAAGTGATATTTCACAGCTTAACAGATCTTCTCTAGTCTCAAAACAGAGAGAGAGATATTTCACCCTCAATCTTTCAGGTGCGAGTTTCTTCCCATTATAAAGAACTGACTTGCGACTCACTTTTTGGCAGAACATTTATCTTCAAACGTCATAATCGTTTGAATTAGACTATTTAGCTAAAGCTCATCAAAGGCCATTTTTTACTTGTACTGATATTTTTAAAACTGTCAAAGATTTTAAAGGGAGAATTTTCTATATGCCTCAATTCTTTATGTGCCCACTTACAACCGCACAAGAATCACTCTGTTAAGCAGAGGCAGGGGTACAATCTGTGGGATATCTGGAGACGGTTTCACAAGCATGTTATCATCAGCTGATTGTGTTGCCACTCATGGACTGAACTGGAATTTGTTATGACTCTACCATGACATTCATAAAACAGGTATACTTCAGAAAAACACAGGAATTTGACTGAATCATATTTATAATTCAGTTTATAGTGTTTCAAGGTTATAATGTGGAAATCCTGATTAGCATCAGAGGTTAAGCTACAGACGTTTGCATTTTAATAACACCGCACTCGTATATTTGTTTGATTTTCACGGCTGGTGCCCTTCAACACACTCATGTCAGATGAAGTGCCCTATTTATTCTCGTGCACCTCTGAATATTAATACATCCTTTGATCGAGGCAAGAAAAGTCCTACAGGCAGTTTGCCAGTAATGAGGGATTCCATAGCTGTGAAAATGATACAAAATAAGAAACGTCAGTTTTTGGTTTAATTTTTTACATAGTGACTGAAAAAACACTAACGCTCAATATCAAGAGATTTTTGTGCCACTCTGGCCTTTAATTGGACAGATTATGTCAAAATTATGACATTTTAATTGGTTAAAATTTGTTATAAAGATCATAACCTTGAAGGAGGTGTTTTAAACTAGCTACTTTTCATACTAGCTTATGTTGTGCTTATTTATTTGTGCCCCCAATGCTTCATAAAATGAAGTCTTAGGACACCAATTTGTACCTTACTTATGCAAAGTACCTTCTCTCTCAGTCCGTGCAGTGTAGCTGAAGTGTGATGTGGGCATGTTTTAAAATAGCTCCACCTAAATGAGCTGTCAGGAAACAGGAAGCGAGGGCTTCGAGCGTGGCCATTTTTGCTCACTCAGACAATTAATTTAAAACAAATACACACACTGAATAACAAATGACCTCAAAAACGAACTTCGATTACATTATCTGATGCAACATCTATGTTACGTTTATGGTAGTTTTTAGCTCTGCCAATAGGGGGAGCAATAGAGCACTCATGTCTTTTTGTGGGGTACTTTCAGTTAGTGTCCTGGTCTGTCATTATGAACCCACCAGCAGGGAAATTTCAGGACTGGCACCTCACAGCATCAGAGAGGAACTATTCTGAAGGGACGAGTGTGTATAGGCTTAAACACACACACTGTCAGCTGCCTCTGAATTAGGCTATTCCATTTCACTGCCCAATTGCCCAACAGCAAGAAAAACCAAGAGAGAAAGAGATAAAGAGAGAGAGGAACAGTTGTCTTGGTATATAGGGACACATGCTTTAATGACAGTCCTGGTAAGTGTTGTAGTGAGCACTGCACCAGTCAAAAGTGATTTATACTCCTGGTATAATTACCATCATCTACAACATACAACCTCCAATCCTCTCCCACCTGATTATGCTCAAGAAATCCTGATCACTCCTCTATTTTTATTTTTCTGTGCCATCCCACAATACATCAGCTGTGAGGCTGAATTTAGCCTGGACTGAGCACGGGCCCCTGGGGGTCTCCACTGACATCAGCTTAGAAAAATGAACTCATTTGGAAAACAGAAATAGCTGCTGCTCCTACACTTTACTAAACAGATCAAAAAGATCTGGTACAAAATCAGTCTGAAATGATCAAACTTAGCAAACAGTCTAAACAATATTGCCACTGACAGACACACACACCTCCTGACATCTGTAAATCTTCCCTGCAGATGTTAATATACATACTGTTCAGCAGTCTCTGCAAACGACTAAACCAACCAAACAAAGCAGAACTAACAGCTCTGCTCATAGACTACTAGTTTACCTAGTTTAAGTGCCACAGGCAAAATCACTTTTCTATCTATCCATCTAGACTTCCTCACATTAACCTGCAGCTAATCCAACAAAGACTTCCATTAAAAGCTCACACTGTAAACACTTAAGACCTGTCTGAGAGATTAGTGTTTTTAAACAACAGCACAGACGATATAAGAGAACGTTATTGCATCTTTTATTGCTGTAATGAAAACACTATCATGTGATTCAGTCAAGAGTGCAGTAAAGTCTGTCATCTACCTTCTCATATTTGTACTGGCAGGTCGATTCTGACTCCTGCTCACTCACAGCTGACTTATCTGGGTTTAGAGACAGATTGGGTCCAGATGAGTCTATTTGTGCGTCTGCACGAGGTTGTCAAGATCTGACTCAACGCTCTGTAAGTCATGTGAAGCTCTCCTGCATCTGGTTAGAAGATATATGAACCGCTGAATCTAAGCAGTTTGTAAAACCTTTCAGCTTTTTAAACATGAATCTTACCGTGGTGAACAGGCTACAGTTTTCTGCCATTAACAATGCATGAAAACACATCTTTATGTGTAGTGGGACGTCAAGACAGGGTAAAAAACTGACATAAACATTCTCCTTTCCTTTAAGAGACCAGCAGGGAAGTTTTCTCCCCCTCACTGAAAGAAAAAACCTGGAGGCAGTTGTTGTACACCCACCTGCTGTGTTGAACTAATAAAATGCGTGAAAGCGACTCAAAAATGTTGCCTGGGAGACGTGTTCAGACGCAGCAAGACTCGGGTCGAGCTCTCTAAAGGACAAGTATGACAAAATCGCTGTTTCCATGACATCACCAGCCCTGTTTTCACATAAATGGTGAAAGCAGTCACATTATATATACCTGTCATGCAGACTAGTACACAGAGGTATAAACTCGACAACACCTACTTAAGGGCTCAAGATGTATATTTTTTGCAATAAACAAATAATAAATGTTGGATCTATTGTGGATAAGGCATTTATTATTAAGATCAAATATTGAAAAAATAGCACAAATAAACAAGGTTTTAGGCTTCTACATGCTTGTACAAATGTACTGACTAATGCAAAAATTGGCAACAATACCCTTCCTGGGACAGGAACAAGGTTTAACTACAGCTTGTCTGGCCCTTAACAAAAAGGGTGATATTTCTTTGTTGACTTCATCTGAGGCTTCCGATACATAAACACAAACATACCCCAAATGACTATAATTTATTAAAAGACCTAAAAGACAGAAACTTACGTGTAACATAAGTTCCTCTGTCCAAAGGCACTGACTTGTAAAGACAACTGGAGTTACACAGAGCATCTAAACCAATAACACTTCTCCCAATAACACACATCACATCATGTAAAAAATTCAGGCCACCTATGATCGCACTAGTTTAATACCCTGCCCCATGTCCAGTACGTTAACTGTTTTGGTTTAGGGAAGTGAGTTTTCCAGTGCTTGGCTACATCGCTCCCGGTGGGCAGATGGAGGGTGTAGTCGCTCGAGGGTTTGGACACGTTATATATGGCGGTGACAACCTGACCTGGTTCTGACCACTGCACGTCACTGTCAGGGTTACAGTTGTACTCCACCCATTCTTTCATGACGTCTCCAGGCTGGTCGGCATGTCGGTCCTCTGCGTCTCCCTCAGGCTCATCTTAGCTCCCTGCACTGCCACATACATCCCTTCCACCTTCCACACGGTTTTCCCCCACGGCTCGGATTTCTCTGTGCCCAGAACCAGGATCAGTCGGGAAGAGAAACCGGCATTTTGCTCCTTCCACATATTCAGAATCTGCGGTAGACGCAAGCACTCCCTGCCTGTGAACAGAAAGGTGAAACTGCATCAAAACAAACTGAATAATGCAACGCAATACATGTTATATAATGATTGTGCTGCTACACTCGTGGGTGATATTGGACATGTTGACCTTTGATGATCATTAAATTTCACCATATGAAGTATGCAGATGACTTCTGTTAGGCTGCTTTCAAGATCACACTAGAAGGCGTTTACATAAAATGCATTCTTTCATACCTCACTAATCGTCTAGCAAGTTGTCGCACGATTAGTCAATCCTGTACAATCCACGATCGTATCCATCGAAACAACGTTTCATTTGCATGTACTAAAAAAAGTTCCATTCACAGATTTAGAAAGTGCTGACACACACGTTACCGGCCTCAGGGGAAGCAGAGAAGGTGCGATCGACATGCTAAAGGCGTCAATTATCTGACAGTTCAGTCTCCTCTGAGAGGAGACTGCGTATGATGCTCGGCAAACAACTTTTTCAAAACCGAAGGAGAACTCCTGGCTGTTTCTCTTCCGGGTCGCACTGATCAAACAGTACGACAGTGAGTGTGACATCCCATATCGCTCATGAGGATTAATGCCTCCTCCAGATACACGATACACACACAGGCAGAAAGATAAAGAACAGTGGAGAGATGGAGCCAGGGCGCATCTTTACAGTTCAGAGAGCTTTCAGAGCGATAAATTGTTAAAGGCCGGGCAAAATAAAAGCTTTGATTCCCTGCTTTGAACCTAGAAAATAAGACTAAAGCTACATTGCTTTAAGTCCCTTAAAACTGGTCGGACCTGTGATATCACCTGACTGGTGCATCATATTCAGACAAAAAATATCACAATGCGTAAAAAAATGTACCTAAAAATCAACTTTTCTTTCATTTCTAGTAACTACCAAACTGAGGCCTGTATTCAAATCAAGCCATCATGTCTAACATTTCTACCTCATTTCATAACTCATTTTCATAACTTCTTTTCAATGTAGTCAGTTCTCACCTGCCAGGGCCCAGTCACCGCTGGGAAGTGTACGGCCGCTGTAGTACAGTACATAGGTGTCGTGCCTCGGGCCTTCTGCAGTGCAGAGCTCCAGGAAGGAGCGCAGTTTTCCCTGCAGGGTGTCTAGGCTGAGGCTGGTGGAGTAGTCTGAGCTGAATGAGATTATGAGAGAACAGTCGCTGTATGGCGTTCAACACAGCTGTGGAAAGACCCTCCAGCACTGGAGCCAGTAACAACGGCTGACTGTCTACACTGCAATCCGTCAAATGAGACGGAGAGAGGGAGAGAGATTAGAAAGAATGAAACCTGGATGAAGAGAGCCTGACGCATCTGTCTGAACTACTAATCGCGACACCCTGACTGAGGGTATAGCAACCCTTAGACAGGGATTAATACAATGAATGAAAGTAATAGGGAAGCTAACCAAAAAATGAGCTGCGGAAATCTGAAGCTGTGTAAAGAAGGTACAAAGAAATAAAAAAGCCAAGAGATGGGTGACGTTAATCCATTCCAAAACACAAACAACTAAGAAGCTCCCCAAGGGGTCAAGCTGACCTGTTCTGCTTTTCTAAAAGAGCATGATGACCCACCCTGCAGAAGATATCACTCCGAACAGTGTTCAGTAATAATAACAAAACAATTACAACCAAGACTATTATGACCCCCCGTATCCAGTACTTTTTCAAAGATGTATCCGTATATAAAAACCAGGACTCAAATCTGTTGCTGACAGTGTTCTCAAAGGTAAGACAGTTTTAACAGGAGTGAAATGGCCAGTGTAAGACACAGTGACCTGTGGAGCTACCCAGGCAGGTGCTGAGCCATTGAAGAGGAAATGACTGCTTCAGCACATCTGTTTGTCTGTCACCCTTCTGCATCTCCTCTCTCTCTCTCCCCCTTTTCTTCCGCCATAGACAACCTGTCTCCCGTTTGTTGTCTCCTCCTTTCCTCTCTCTGCCATTTCACATAGTGTTTGTCAGCCCCGTATTGTTTCAATCCCAAACTGGATCTCTCATTCCCAAACTCCACCAGAAGTCTTTTGAAGAACAACTGAAAAAACACATTTGTTTACTCATTCATGTTGCTCTAAACTCTTTGTGCTGATGTTATTTCAGTGGAAAGCAAAAGCTGATTTTCGTCACGCAGCGTAAGTATCGTCACGCAGCTTATGTCACACAATGAGTTCACAATGACCACCAGCCAAATGCTTTATTAAAGCTGACCTAGAAACTGTGTGTGCTATGTTACAAGACTGAGGCCGTATGAAGTTTGTGTGAGGAACAAAACGCAGTTTGCATTCATATCTAGAAAATGAAAATCCAAAATGGCGGTTTGTGTGAGGACCCATATTGTTTCGCTGCGTAACATTTCTGCAAAAACGTCTGCTTTTGTGTTCCACTGAAAATGAAACAGCATGTGGGTTTGTTTCTAAATTTTCATTTTTGACTGCACTATCCCTTTCAGCGACAGAAAGAAAATCGTGACTAAAGGCATATGTGATTATTCTGGCAATTCAGACTCCAGTCTGCTTTTAATTTAGATGAGCTTGAAGTTTATTAGCCACAAGGTTTTATCAAAAAAGATAAACAAGATGTCTCATTAAGACAGCTGAGGAATTATCTCGCAGTTTTTCTAGGCTGTTAAAGTAATTTCTGGATAAAATAGTCTGAAAATTTGGACGATGGCCAAGACGACAGAGCTGATGTCTGTGAAATGTTCAGGGAAACGGTACTGTGACATCTGCTACAACTGAAATAAGCTCTCACTGTTCAAAATAAGCATGCCAACCCGAGTGTCTCTCTCCATCTCTGCATCCCATCCCTCTCTCCCCCTCCCTCATCTTCCCAAGAGGCCCTCATCACAGTAAAAACATGATCTGTACCCATCAGACTGAAGATTACACCCTGCTCCAGTCCCTGCAGAGCTCTTCTGTGAGTGCTGGAAAACTGAGCGTGAAGAGGCTGTGGGCTGCATCTTAACATAACATCATCATCATCACCTGCCTGAAGGTCTGTACAGACACCCTCTGCTCTCAGTATGCAAGGCACGTGTCTCCCCGTGGGGCCACTGATGGACACTTTTTATTAGTTTGTATCAACCCGGTTTAGCAGATGACTGATAAAGATATACACATATACATATATTTCATACACACATACATACTCTACTGTTCACATTAAACAAGCAAAAGTTACAAATGTTTTAATTTGTACCTAATCTGTATTTGAAGTCACTTTGAATAAAAGCATCTGTTAATAAAATAAAGATATCATATTAGATATTATAAGAAAATCAGTTACTGAAGTAGATAGTAAAATTAGGCGTAAATAATGTACAGATGTGAGAAACATATATCACACACACACAGATAGATAGTTGGATATGGAATGTTTGTGTGTATATGTTTACCTGTTGTAACAGGTGGGAATAAGCACGCCATACCCCATAAAGGTGCCCAGTTCATGAAAGAGTCTGTGAGCCAAAGAGTCCAGCGGCAACAGCACTAAAAACACACCCATGAAGAGTCCTTTAGTAACCTGCAGAGAGAAACACTCATCAACACAAGTTTAACATGTGAGACATATGCTTAGCATTACAAAAATACTACATTTAAAATAAGCATTTTTATTACCAAGATGATAACTGGACTTTACCCACAAAATAAGCATGCACTGTGATGAGGTCATAGGCATTGCACACTACTGTTTATTGTTGCCCACTGTTTCACAACACAATTTTTAAAATAGTATGTAGTATACAGTGTGTACTGCACAGTAAGCATTATGTGAGTACCCTGATCTGAAAACAGCTATTTGAAAATAGCAGATATGCTGCTTACAACCAGCAGTATCACAGTCTGAATAAACTGTGACTCACCAGCGAGCAGTTTCTGTTTTTTTGTAATGTCACATCTATAATAGAAATGAAACATATTGCATTTGCCTCACAAGTGGGCCGTGCCTCTGTTGACTCATCTCAGTATTCATATCTTAACATTAAATCTTAACTGGATTACCTGTTAAAGTTAGAAAAGACAATTGTATGCCCACGGCCTCACGCCTGTTACATCACACAGTCTCTGTTTAACACTGTATCATTGAAGAGTGTGGATAAGTCATTACTTTATGCATTACTTTAAAGAGGCTTTTTAAATGTTTTTACCCTAAAACACAACAAAATTATATTTATGCCTTTTTTGGATTATTATTTATTATTATTATTTAGGTTTTGTGAGCTTCACCCAAAATCTTTAATCAGCATTTTAAACAGCCTACCTGCCATGAGACCGCCCCTAGGACGATGGTGGACATCAGGCAGAAGAGCACCAGCCGTTCTGAGATGAGGCAGAAATGACACATGCCTCTGGAGGCCATGATCCGGTCCAAACCGAGTGTTTCAGAGCACTGGTCTTCCATGTCTTCTGACATTCACTTAGCTTGGTGTAGAAGCCCCACAGCGTGACCAGGAAGACCATGTGGCACAAGATCCATAAGAGGCCAAAGACACAGAAACCAGGGATAGCTAAGTACCAAACCCTAAGGTCTTCCAGCTTCAGGGCGCACAGCACAATGAACATCACCTGAATGATGCTCAGTGGGAACAGAGAAAACCTCCTCTACAAACGACCAGCTGAGAGAAATGGCATCTAGCGCTCTGTGGCTGACAGGCTGCTAAAGCAAATGTCCAGAAGGGGCTCGCAGATAAGCCATCCTATGTAGCAACTGAGGGCATAGGGATTTGTTTGGATCGGCAGAAGATAACTGCGGAGACCACAGCAAAACAGGTGAGATTTGGAAGCACCAATGGCGACTTCATCCGAAGGACCATGATGAGGGCTGCAAAAGCAAACACCAGAGTGATCACAGCCACTGACTTATGGAAAACCAAGCTGATACTTGCAACACCAAAGCCCAGGAGCTCGAGAAGTTCAAATGAGGTAAGAACAATTGGTTTAT
>JAZGTH010000012.1:2275000-2522500 GCA_036877525.1 Chromobotia macracanthus
GAGATAATTCGAAACAAAATACTTCTGATTTAAAGGATGACAGTATACAGCTGACATAGACTCTGTATTGTTAAAATTGTTAGCTGGGATTCTCCTGACTAGGCAGGTGTGAGCGATGACATGGAAATCTTTCAGGAGGAACATCTCTCGTCCTGAAACATGAGCAGATCCATTCATCACCCTTCACATGGGCACAGCCAGAGGAGTCAGCGGCCCCACCAGCCAAACGGCACCTCTGCACCTCCTGCACCGTGCCCAGCCCAGCTTCCTCTCCTCTGAGGCAGATAGCTCTGAGCCTCCGGGAGCTTTTCAGCAGTGTAAGAGAGCCCAACGTTTATATAGACAGAGACAGATAGAATGAAGCATGTGGGGGGGCTTGAGTCACAGCCAAAACTGTTGTGGATCACAGCCATGCGATTATTCTTCTAAGAGTCTCGCTGTAAAAGATACACACCATCTCCACAGGGCTTCACAATAAGACAGCGGTACAACGGCCCTAATGAAAGTATTTGGACCTGTAAGTCACATTTAAAAATGTATGAATTGTATCACCTATCAAATTTTAGAAATAGTTCGAATTAGGCTTCACGCAAAGCCGAGCTGGTTGTTTACATTTGATAGATAGATTAACAACAGCCGAACCATTCAAGAAAGAAGCACCTGCAAACATAACCTGAACCTGTTATTTGTAACATATTTTGCCTTAAAAGCGTGTATGTGCTATTGTTCTTAAAAACAACTGCCAAATGGTTTGATATTTTGTTATTTAATTCAATGGCATGCCTGAATTTCTAAGTGTGGCTTAAGTGTTAAACTGCCATTGGAAGAGCATCATTACCAGCACACAGATGAGCAAAGATGATGAGATTCCACAAGGAGCTGTGAAACTCCGCCCACTGCTACAGAGTAAACTAATCCACCTCCTGTCCTGATTGGTGAGTCAGTTTGACACATGGCAACGGACACACGACAAACTCTGCACCCCTTCCATACACACACTGAAGGTGAGAAAGCGAGGCACTTTCACAGTTCATTAAATCCGTAATGACCAAATAGACACCATGATTCAGACGCTTGATTGCTCAG
Organism: Chromobotia macracanthus; assembly: GCA_036877525.1. Taxonomy (NCBI): domain Eukaryota; kingdom Metazoa; phylum Chordata; class Actinopteri; order Cypriniformes; family Botiidae; genus Chromobotia; species Chromobotia macracanthus. The sequence goes on from JAZGTH010000012.1 coordinate 2,276,087, forward strand.
TGAATGAATGGTAGAAAAGACGGACACTTCACACACAGGCCCGGTCACACACACACGTTTCCACACGCTGTTTATTACGACTGTCTTGGAATAATGGGGGGCACTGCGTCTCTCACTGGGTAGGAGATTTATGTCAGGGTCGCCACACACACAGAATACTAACCGCAGATGGTTAATGCGCCCTAGCTGTCTCTGAAATGCATTCATGTAAAAAAGTGTGTCCATTTCTCCCCTGATCTAAGACTGGACATTGTGCTCTCTGGAGAAACTGCTGTAAAGCTCTCAAACTGGAACACAGCACAGCAGGGAATCCTGGAACCAGCGTGTCGTAATAAAGCATAGATCACACCCAAAATTTGTTAGCAAAAGTTACTAGTTAAGGTAATAATAAGTCCGGGCACTTTAAACCAGGTGTTGGGTAAACTGGTATACCTGCAAAATAATCAGTAACTACCCATCTAAAACAAGTCAGAACCATCTTGAAAATTAAGCTGGTTTAAACTGGTTAAAGCTAGCAGAAGACCTGACTGAAATGACAAACAGAATGGTAAGGAAGTCTGTAAGGTGACCTTTATAATGTATCCACACCTCCCGGGTGTCACTGTTAATGTGGACAGAACCTTGAAGTTGATTGGATACATGGACTCCGGACTCCTCGCTGCTTATTTTTGTCCACCGGTCTGTGGTTCTCTAAAAGCACGTGACCACTCTAATGGAGAGCCAGGAGCATTTTTACAGACGGTGGGAAGAGAGAGGCGAGTTAAAAATAAATGGTTTGCCAGAGGGGCGAGTGTTCTCTTCCTGTGATGCTGTCAGAGAGTGTGAGATTCACCTAAATCACTAAGAGTTAGATCATAACATGTGTGTAAAGTTTCAGAGCAAGTCAATGTTTTTAATTTAAAGACAGGTATAATTATACACTTCACTTTATTTCAAAAGAAAGAACATTGTTTTAGGTACCTTTCATCAGAATGTCTTGCTTTCTAAAAATATTACCAAGACTTCCTATTGTTTAACCCCGGCCCTCCATATATTTTGTGTTGTGCTTAGAGTTTAGTAAGTTGTCACCATGTTTTAACTGGTCCAAACACTGGCCTCACAGTTTCTCTTTCAGGGGTCTATTTCAAACCACTGAGTATAATTAGAAAGGACTGTAAAAACATCACAACCAATATGGCCGACCGTCATCATGGCAACCTCTAGAGTCCAGAGAAAATAAAAAAGCTGTTGAGAGAACATGCATGTGTTTCAGACACGCTCTTCCTCAACAACTGAGAGGTGCACGGGAGCACTTCCAGCCTAGACCTGAGGGGGTGGAAATTTTACAGAAAAGATCCGTAAACACAAGCCGGAAGAGATGCTGGATTAGCCAGTCACATCGCGCAATCAGGACAACCCTCATCCCCCCAGTCCCCTTCACTGAGAGTGAATTCAAGCTGTCGAGAAAAGTGAACGTTTCCACAGGGTTAAATCAGGGCATGTGCACTCACAGGCACACGCACATAATTTGCCACAATGTCATCCCCTTTATCTCCACTAGAGCAAAAGAGAACCTTAAAATGGACAGGGCCCATCAAGCTAAGAACTAAGAGAACCTGTACCACTGAAGCCTGGCAGCAAAAATAATAAAAACTCATTTTTATCACTCTAGGCACAAAGGCATCAACACAGCTCATTTAATACAGCAGAGTCATACAAGTTTTGCCTTCCTTGCAGACATTTCTGTTTAACTGGCTCTCTGTATATTGCATTGAACAAAATAAATGTTGGAGATCTGCCTCTGGGCACAGCACACAGCTCACTCTGCAAACTTTCTCTTTAGAGTTTCTGGGTCATTTTATGAAACGGTACCTTTTTGTATTTGTCAGGGGGGTTTGAAAGTATTTTGTAGCATGCCTTTAAAAATAGTTTCTGGCGTGTATGTGTGCCTGTGTGTAAATACATATAAATATATGAGGGTGTGTTGAACTCTGTTAAGAGTTCAGAACTAGCCAGGTCAGAATCTTGAATTTATGCAGCTGTCATTTATGAGTCAGCTCTGAGGGCAACGGGCCCCGGTGCCGCCCTCCTTTTGTCCTAATTACTGTGGGTCCAACTGGCAAAGCAGGACGAAGTTTCCCAAGATGTGACCCACTTTACTGCATGATTCTGAGAGCGAATATACATGCGGGCAGCTTGCTGATCTGAGTCATGATCTGAAAGTGGATGTAAATGAGGCAACAGGCAAATAAAACACAACAGATGTCATAACGTTCTGAGAGCAACGCATTAATATTCCAAACCAAAGTGATGGATACATGATGGTAATGCCACATGCTTCAAATCGCATCATCATACCTGCACTGAAACAGGCAAGTTAGTTTAATTAACTGGTTAAGAATATACTGTACAACATAACATTGAAGCAAGTGGCGTTACAGAGACTTAACCAAAAGCAAAGCATTGTGGGAAAGAAAAAACACAGGGAATGACTGATAACAGATGAAGTGATAACAGGGCCTTTCTGACAAACCAAGATAAGAAGAGAGAGAGAGAGAGAGAGAGAGAGAGTAAACGGTCCTCTCCAGGTGAGATTCCATTCTAGGGCATCTTCCCAATTAAAGCTGCTCTCCTGCTACAACCTGAAGGAATCAATGTGGAAATTTGTTGTAAAACATCATTTGCAGTAGTTGCCCGACCAGCCCATTTATCTTCCCCTTTGTTCTGTCCACTTTCCATCTCGGTAAACAGATTTAACAGAACGTATAATAGAAAGACTTAACAAGCGAGGTCGGAAAATTACTTTTTGTCTCACCTGCCGATGGCTGGTGAATTTAGGAAATTTACGGGCCATAAACAGTTCTTATCGGTCATAAAACTGTTTTATTTAAAAAAAGTTTTTAGTCACTATGACAAAGAAATACCGCCCTTGTACATTTGGCGAACTTTTAGCTGCAATTTCAGAACACAGCTGATGACCAATTAGCTTTAGTCAATTAGTTAACCAACAGCTACTGGCCTAAACATTTTTGGACACATTTAATATTTTGCTGCAGGCTTTTAACCAGTTTAGGAGATTTCTCATCCTGTCAGGTATTTCAGGGCTGATAAAGCTAGTGACATGAACGCAAAAATCCATTTTACAGTTAGTGCTGAGGCAGATTATGCTACTAGTATCCTTTTCTCCTCACATGTCCTCTAACAATGAGGCCTGCACCCTTTACATTTATAACGCTGAAACGAATATGAGACAATCACTGGTTATGTTTTCAACCATGCTAAATCGCTCCTGTCCATGGGGTGGAACAGTTTCAGCACAGTGGGGCAGAAAACCTGTGGAGGAAAACACTTCCCAGAAAATCCAGAAAGCTCCTCACAGTGGAGGAAATGTGGGGCGATACATCTTCATTTGCAGGAGACAGAAACCCTTTGGCTGTTCATTAGATGACAAACCCAATGTCTGTTATTAACAATGATACTGGTTGTTGAACACAACAGACTATAGAAACGTCCATTCTTTGCTTTGTCAATTTGACTAATCACTGTTGGCAGGTTTAATTTTAGCCCCACTTCCATGAAATCAGCAACAACGCAGCTAACAAATTTAGGTTGCAGGAACGTTTTCCCAATGTTTCCATGTTCTAGGACAAGTACAAACGTCCAGTTTTTTAGACATTGAATTAACATTATTGGTTGGTAATAAACTATTCAAATATCTTTTTAAATGTTCCACTAACAACCTAAGAATAATGTTTTTGATATATGATATGTAATGTTAAAAAATGTTCTTTCAATGTTACTGCAAAGATTTTTTCGTTTACTTTGAGAGAACTTTTAGAGAACATTAGCCAACATTCGGAGAATGTTCCCCGTTAGCTGGGATACACATTATGCTCAGAAAGAGTAAATTAACATATTGAATCCAGCATTGGTGCTGAACAAAGCACAACAGCACTTAATGAAAATGCCCAGAGGACATCACTCCACGGATTACCATTCCAGAACCATCCGCATAAAGTATTCTGCATTACACTGGGAGTCAAGCGGTGCGTGTTGGCAAGCAAAGCCATCGAGTTTTGCAGGCATGCACGCCTCTCACAATCACCACATTTACAGCTAGAGCTCTCATTCTGACAACACCGCACAGTTATCCTGCAGTCACACAGCATCTCACACATACGGATTACCGAGCTCAAGTAACCGGGATAACTCCGCTGGTTCTCACCATGTGGTGTTCTCTTTTTGGCTGTCAGCCCTCGTGCGGCAAGCCAGTTGTTTTTGTCGAGATTTCAATGTGCTAATTGGCCAGGCAAAGCTGGCGTCAGTGGGTGATGAAGAGGCTGAGGTGTGCTGGGGTTTGGACAGCTGTTGAAGAAGAAGAGGAGAGTTAGAGAAAGAGAACGATTAAGGAGCGAACGTGGGCCGAGACAAAAGCACATGTCACACTCTCTGCCGCCTGTTGACTGAGATAAGCGAAGCTGCAAGTCGAGGAGGCGTCGATTCTACGCCTACAGATACTCAGCGCCATTTCACCATTTGCGCCGCTTTTTCATGCAACAAATTCATAATGCGCTTAAATATTCTGTATAGGCTATTGGACATACCGGGGGGAATGAGCAAGGACCAGGAGATACAATAATATCGTGGCCTGTATGTTTAGCGTATATTAGTATTATTCTATAGACTATGCTGCGGTATATTGAAATCTTTAACTCTGTTGTTTTGCATTTCTCGGCACTTTTGTTGCTCTGTGCAGTTGTTTTCTAAGTTCATGGTGGCCATTTCCATGTGTAAAAATATCAATAATAGTTGTAAGAATATTGATACAGTAATATACTGTAATACTTTTAAATACTGAACCCCCACCCCCTGCATAAATGTGCTTGGTGCACATGCATCGGGGCTACAGGATTTTGCTTCTGTTCACTCACCAGCTGGCCGTTTGAACTGGTGTTGCAAGAGCGGCAAAATGGAGCTGAACAGGAAGTGTGGCAGAAGAAGCTAATTACTGTGCAGTGTAGGCAATGAACTTCACTGTAAGGTCCATTACACTTAACATCAGGTTCTGCTGCTTTCTGGGTCACCTAAGTCCATCACCTATTAAAACAAAACACATTCTTTTTGTCATTTTGTACAGAAAAGAAATCTGTGCTCCTTTTTAATGTCAAAAAATTATAATACTACATTTTTATTTTTACAGTGCGAGGCTTTACAACACTAGTTTCCAACTAAGAGAGCTCATAGCTGAGGTTGTGTGTGATAACTCATTATAGCTGAGGTTGTGTGTGATAACTCATTATAGCTGAGGTTGAATAATTTTCTATGAATACAGAAATAATTTTACAGTTTCTCCTCATTGCACTTTCCATTTCTTGATGTGCAATAAGACTCATTGCACACAGAAAACCACAAATCTCAATTCCCGCTGTTAGTTTAGGAAATGTGCTGCCTTCCATACACCCAATTAAAATGAGCGGATTTAATCTGAGAGCTTCCACAGAAATCAACTCGCTAATGATTCAGTAAACATTTGAAATTTGGCACCTTTACGCCCTTTCACTGCAGTGGTTTTATATTCGACTGGGTGAGGTTGGGGTGAGGATCTGTTGGTGTGGACCACAAACCAGTGAACCTCGGTCGGTGTGGGCAGCACATCCTCTGCTGGTGCATCACCACAGGACACACAGCAGCAGATTGTGCTAATGAAAGCCAACGCGGCCCATCGCCCTGATGCATCCAGACCAGAGGTGGCCACCCTGCTGCCATCCGATGCAGCCTTTGAAAATGTGATTCTGTGCTTCTGTTCTGTCCCATTGCATTCATTTCTCATGAAGAGCAGAGAAAAACACATGGCTATGGAGGAAACACATTTAGAGCAAACAAAGCTTTTCTTATAAGAATAATCTCATTCCTAGAGAATAATGTTGAGTATTATGCCAAAAAGCAACAGAATAATTTACTTCTGCTGCAATATAAACAGTAGGAAAACAATCCAACACACTGATACAAATTGATTTCTCGTTCTCTTGAGCGAGTCCAAATTTAGAAATAGCCCATAAATGACTGTTTGGAATAATGTTTTCAGAAACAAATGCACTTTACAACCATTGAAGCACATATTCTTGGTGCAACCTCCACCCACAACTAAGCATTGCTACAGTAATGTATCTGATTAAGCCTGTATCTGATGTGAACTGAGCTCATTACCGTATAAATATGCATCAGAAAAAACAAACTGACAAATCTATTTCACAAATTTACATTTTCATCCAATCAATCAGTGAGATTAAGCTAAACATATCTATACACATGGCTGATACACATCTAGTGCAAGACCAAACCTGGGCTTTATTTCCACTCTGGACTACCTAGTTAATGAAGTTTATAAAATAATACAAATAATACAAAAATAATTTGTTCTACAAAACTATCTTTGACAATGAAGTTACATAATTGCTGTAGGCAGGAAACAGTTTGTTTAAATTCTGTAACAAATATCAATTCACAATTATTCAGACAAATTAAGTCAATTAATAAGTTAAAAGTCCATAAGACTTATGGAATGTCTTATGGAATGTCTTATGGAATGACTTATGGAATGACTTATGGAATGACTTATGGAATTTGGCCTTTCGTTCGATCAAATTTGAAGACTGGAATTAGCTGTTGTATATTCGTGTATGTACAGCATATAGACAGACAGACTGACAGACAGACAGATACAGACAGGGTGATAAAGGAAGAAAAATGTGGAAAGTGAAGAAATAGAAAAGCAGAAATGAGAGGCAGCACTTTGCAGCAATCTGGCAGTCTTCCAAGGGCACCGTTACATCCAGTGAACAAACTAAATACTGGTCGGCTAAATATAACATTTCTCTTCATGAGCAGAGAGAGAGAGAGAGAGAGAGAGAGAGAGAGAGAGAGAGAGAGAGAGAGAGATGCAGACACACTGCGGTAGCAACATGACAACGTGAGCTGCATACCGCAGAGACTCAGGTGAAGCGTGCTTTCAGAGGTCAGGGTCGTCTTGCTAACACCTCTTCAAATCACACCAACATTATCTACTGTCTCCTCAGCACTACATTTGTCTCTGAAGCTGTATTTCACCCTTCGATCTTCTCAGACTTCTTACCTTTTGATTACATTTTCTCTCTCTCTCCCTGCAAACACAAAGCTTTGAAACGAGTCCTCGCAAGCTGTGAAAGATTAATTTACACAGAAGCCAATGCTACAGGGACTTGTAAAATTAAGCTTTATTTTTCAGGCCCGAGCTGGGCAGCCATGCATGAAGGGAGAATTTGTTGTAAAAATATTAACTCGCGAACGCCATGATATATTAAGAGCGATGAAATCTACTGTATTGTTTGAGTAATAACCAAAGCAAATCAAACTGAAGGCTCTCAGAAGAAGAAAAGGGGAAGAAAAAGCATACATGTTTACCACCATTTAGGGAAAACTTTAAACTCTACTGCAGAGGATCTAAAGCAACTTTACTTAATCCTTCTTTTGTCTCGGTGGGGAAATTTAAAACAAGTGTCAGAGCATGAAGTGGCTTTGAAGAGAAAAACTGTCTCTTGCCAGGAGCTGTGATCTGACTGTGAGGAACATGGTCGTGGAGAAGGTCATAAGAGGAAGAGCCGTGGAACACACAGTCTCAGACTGGAACGTGTATGTCAGGGGCTTTCTAGGAACAAAAAACAACCTCGCACCTAAATCATCAACATGAAATTCAAATTGAATGTGACTGAAGGATCTTTGGGGCTTTGGATCCAGAGCTAATGACAGTTCTTTGCCTGCAAAGACCTCTTGGTGTCATCTGAGGCGAACGATGCAGACCCTGCCATCTTTGTCTTTTGAAATGTGAATTTTAAGTGACTGGCTGAAAATATCTCAGTCTTTGTGTGAAAGTTTAGTCGAAGACATCCAGTGGCCCCAAAAGTATTGGAACACTTAAACAACACCTGATTTTGGGAAGTGGTATGAAGTTAGTTCTGATCACTGATGTAGCCCCTGTGGCAACAGAAAGGAAGGCCAGATACTGAGCTTGAATTAGTGGGTAACCATGTGATTCGGGCCTGTGGACTCCTTTGGCACCTACCTGGATCCCAGCAGGCAGGCTGGGGGAAGCTGATGGGGAAAACAGCAGCTGGCATTTGGCAGGGTGGTTGGCTCTTCAACAGCTCTGGAGTTAATATGAGCACATGCTGACAGCCACCACTGCGACTGCAGTACAACAGACACAAGATCTCCAATAAAGACCTGTTGAGTCAGCAGACCTCCACTGAAGAGCATGGCACATCACATCTCACGTTATCAGTGTTATAACGTCTTTCTCTGAAATGTAAAGCAAGCAGTTTTACGTTGACTGGCTCCAGCTAATAGGAACATTCTCAGAATGTTGTTTAATGTTCTCTAAAAGTTTTTGTAGTAATGTTTTTCCATGATTTTGTTCATCATATATATCAAAAAACGTTTAAGTCGTTAGACAAATGTTTTAAAAACATTACAGAATTTAATTTTAATAACGTTCTTATAAGCAAGCAATAATGTTATTACGCCCAAAAACTAACTTTCCATGAGCTTTTCAAAACACACTTTTTGAACTTTCCTAGAACAGTCTGGCATATTGATTACAAAATATCACAAATGACTTTTAATTTTAAAAATCTGAGTGAAATCTAATTAAATATGATGGCAAGCTTTAAAACTGTTGATTTTGAGCAAATATATTCAGCTGTATACAGCTATAAACATCAGGGTGAACTAAACACTGAACCTTGAACCAAATATTGAGGAATTAACAGCCTACGAGCTCAAGCAACGCAATACTTTGAAAGACTTTGGGCAATAGAAGCTGGTTTAGAATATAAACTATGATTGTGTTGAGCGCAGAAGCTCATTAGTTTGAAATATGAGTACCTCTCTGGTCCTGGCTCCGTGTCAGACCTTTGCTGTCATCAGGAATCAGAGCTCCATTTGGCAGTCAGTCATTTGTTGGTTTTTGAGTCGAATCAGTAAACAGGTGTGGCATGCTGTGTCAACTTCACTCGCCGACATCCCTGCCTGCGGGGCGAATCAGTGGCGCTCCGATCTGAACGATGGATCCTCCAACATGCCGTGGCTGGCGAACCGTCCACTCCAGCTGATAAACATGTTTAATCATCTAGCTTCCCACTGAGGTGCACGCAGGGGTTGGCGCAAACATCAACAAGAACATGGATGAAGAGCTTTAATGATTATTTGACTGTAAAAATCTGTGCCCAAATTCCCTACGCTTTCATGAGCTTTTATATGAAAAATCATTGATTGGGGCGCTCTTTGTTCTAATAATTATAAAGTCTTAGCTTTAGTTTAATTGAGGTACAAAAACGCTGACTTTACTGTGACTCTTGTTTTCTGTTGTGATAGCATGTAGGTGGCCGATGTATTTGTAAACCATTAATAGTAACTGGAAGTTAGTATTACTAAATACTACTACCTCTTTCTTAGTCCTCTGGATATAACATATGGAATATGAAGATGTAAGTAAATGTTCCAAATTATCACAAATTTCAATTTTGTTTCTTTGTTTTAGAAATACATGGTTTATTGCATTGGCTGTCACCTGACCAAGTATTTAAACTACATAATTGCAAATGGAAATTGTCATGCAGGAAATTAAAAGACAAAAGTAAATTTTTTTAACCTTTTTTTAAAGGTTTTCAATATCAGTTACTTATTGTAGTTGCACACAATATATAATGCTGTGAATAGAAATCGATCACATTACAATGGTTCTCCTTATTAAAAAGAATGTGATGTAAAATGTGATTTTATAGTGTAAGCAGAGTGTGTTATATCAGCCAGCCTGCGTGATGCATTTGCACGCCCACAGCCTCTCATTCATACACGACTAGCTCTCTCTCCATTATCTGCCTGCCACATAAATGCTTTCATTATCCCTGCAAAAAAACATCCCCCCAATGGCCACCTGAAATCAACGTGTCACAATTACCTCCAGGACACCAAATGTAAAAAAAACGTCCTTTAGATTGGACATCCAGTCCTTTCAACATGAAGAGACTGAAACTGTAAGACATTCACAAACTCGGTTATGGATAAATTCTGGGTGACAGTTTCGAGGGGTGTCCAGTTTTGAGAAATGCTAGCGTGTCTTCTTAAAAGCCTGTTGCTGGGATACGTGCCATTATAAGCTGGAAAGCACAGCACTATTTGCATTATTCTGGATGCAGTAACATGTTTACATGTAAACGATTTGCTGCAGAAACGTTTTTTTTGTCACGCTGTTTAAAGCGTGACAAAGTTTTGTCATACTATACTCACCCTCATGTCCTTTCAGAGCTGTATTACTGTCTTCTGTGGAGCACAAAAACAGTTATTTTGCAGAAGATCCATAAACATTTCCAAAAAAGTCCCAGACATTTGGAAAAATCTGCTGAACAAACATTATATTCAAATTCTTTTATCTCCAAAACAAAGTTTTTGAGTTTTTGGTGGACAAGGGGGCAAGTTCTCTGCTTTAATAAAGTATTTATGTCGTCTTATTCCTTCAATCACCAGACAACAAACGACGTGGAAAAGCTACTTTTCAAAGCACAGACATCTAAAAGATTAATATTTTACTTAAATATCGTTGAGAAGGAAATAAGCTGACTTCAGTTCCCAGAAAAGACTCTCTCAATCTCATGTAATTTACTGCATGGGCACAAAACAGCACTTTGTGATTTGAAGGTGGGGATAATACACATTCATTATACTTTCTTGGAACAGTTTTGCACCCACTGATTCGCAGAACTCTGTTTTTCATTTTTCTAGCTTAAAGTCATTTTTATAGAATGTGATAAAAGGTTGATGTGTTCTTTTTTAAAATGACTGTCTTAGAAAACAATATTAAGCATAAAAACGGCTTGTATGGAAGCAAACAGTACCCAAGTATGTGCTGTAACAACATTTCTCATTATAACAAGCACCAATCAAAAACCACCACTCGTGACTCGTAATTATACACTTATGTAATGTGACGCAATGTTGTTTTGATGTCGCTTTCCGTTGTGAGAAGTTCAAGCAGGTCAGTATCAGAGATGTTGCTTTGGGCTGTGTAACTGACTATAGATTGTTCTGCTGGATCCCACGGAAGACTTCATTCAGAATTGTATTAATTGCATAAACTATTACTGTGCATAACAAATAAATGCCATTTGGTTTGTCGAGGCTGCCACTTCCATTCTTTGGAAAGCAGATGTTTAAAGATTCATGTTATACATGCTCAAAGAAAAAGGTTAATGCTAAGAGGCTGTGCTTTCATTGCTCAGAAAACTTAATTGAGTTCTCAGTTGTTTCTGCTTTGTCTCACATTTCCCTAGAGGAAACTGAATGATATGAAATGGTGCCTGAGCAAATCTGAGATCTCCTCTGAAGCTGTGGAGTAGACACACGCGAGATCTCTACAGCCTATTTTTCAGGACGAAAACATCTCAGAAAAAAGAAGACTTGAGCCTTCATTTGTTCTCCGTCTAATCTCACTGCTGTGTAGGAGAAACATTTGATACACTACAGAGATCTCATTTGTGTTTTTTTTTTCCTATGGGTGGATATAAGTAGACAAAAGCTCACCAGCAAAGCCTTCTTTGATCAGAGCGGAGAGAGTCTTTTTCAAAGCGTGATGAAACAAAGCTGCTGGCTTACATCACACAAGATCAGTCCTGTTTACAGTCTTTGTGCTGTGCCAAAAACAGAACAACATTCGGTATGTTCAATTACATGAGACAGAAAGCAGAGAGATATACTGTATATTCTTGTGGCCCATGTAAGTAACAACCAAAGGAACTCAGGTGGCCATTGAGGGCAAAACAATGCAGTAAATCCATTCATAACATTATTTAAAGGGATAGTTCACACAAGTATGAACATTCTGTCATCATGTTTATTCACCCTCATGCTGTTCCAGCTGCACAGTGAAACACAGTAAGAGATGTTTAACAGAATGCTAGCAATAAAAAGCCTCGGTCACCATTGACTTTCATTGTGGATAAAGATGCAATGAGAGTCAATAGGGACTGAGGCTAAGTCTGTAATATTATGCCTTCTATGTTCCCAAAAAAAACAACAAAGTCATGAGTTTGGAACAACAAGAAGTCAGCATATATCAACACTTATAAGCAATGTTAAGACAGTGCATTCAACATTATGGTAAGTCCACCTTGTTTGTTTTAAAACAGTTCATTTCAATAAACTAGTTTATCAGTTGTGTGTTTTCAGGGCTATAATGTTATCTAAAGGCTACTGGCTATGTCACACCCCAGCTTCCTGTTTCCACAGGAAATACAACCCAAGAAAGACAACCATTTCATGGCTTCTTGACAACATCAGTCTGTTACTGGACTGTATGGTTGTGTTTAACACAATGTGTATGTTGACTAATAAAAAATAATGCACTAGTCTTAATTTCCTAAAACTATTCTTTCGTTAACCATGTCTGTAAATGTAACCCTTGCATTTTAATTGGGTTTTTCTCAGCACATTCACCTCCACATTTGGGTTCCAATCGTACTTTGTTTGTTTTTTCTTTTGCAATCATTTCTGTGTATTAAGCAAGATTTAAATATACGTGCTCAACAGGACGACTGTATAATTTTAACTACCAAGCTGCAACACATGAGCTACTGCTCACAGAAAAACAATATTCAACATTTGCAAATTTCCATAGATCAACCTAGATTGTGGGCTGGATGATGAATGCATGTTTTTACGTTCTTGTATTTCTCTCTCTCGTTTTTCCTCCGGCGTGTGCTGCATAAATGATAATGTAATGAGAGATGGAGAGGAAACGGCTGCTAATGGCGCTCTAATTAGTTCATACGCGAATGTTTAATTTCAGCGTGCAGTGATTTGGGTCGGACGGCCCAGAATCCTTCATCAGCAAAGTCATTCGGTAAAAACAACCGTGTGTGCAGTTTTAAACAGACGGGACCTCTGCATCTCACACACTGTCAGTTTCAGTCAACATGTGGTGGAAACCATCCGCTGGCACCCGTTCAAGAACCTGACTTCTTTTAAACTTTGCTTCTTGCTCTGCAGTTAATTGAATCAAATTGCATAATTTCCACCCTGTGTTTACTGGGTCAAAGAATGGAGCGCTGTATTGTTGATTTTCTTTTTCAAATGAAGACATATCTTCAAAAACTCCACACTCTGCATGTCACGGCATGTACCTTTGGTGATATAGGAGCGTGTTGGACAGCACTGAGTCAATGTAAGAGATGAACCTGAAGAGGATTAGTTTGGCACAGGCAGAGCTCTGTACATTAACAGATAGGCTACTGAAAGATGCAGCTCTGATGGCTTGATCTTGTCTACATGATCTAATTCACTAAGATGTGTATTGATTGAAGCTTGAGTGGCAGAGGAAACAGCCGTGTATCCGACACAAACATTCTGCATCCAGATTGTGCTGTATTAAACAGCTGAGAAAGTGTGTGTGTGTTTTGGAGGTGGTATAAAGGGGAGGGACAGTCTCATTTTACAGAGCATTTCATTGGATGAAAATGTTCCTTGTGCAAGATGAGTCATCAGCACTTCTAGTATCTTTTCCTTGAAGAGAAAGACTATATGTTTTAACTGTGTATATCTGATAAAGTAATCCAAAGCAAATGTTAGTTTTTAGCTGTACAGCAGCATATAGATGCAAAAAAAACCCTGCAGGACCTCTGGACACGGGACACTTATCCAAGAGCACACGGCTGTCAGAAGGAGGACTCTACATTCAGCTTTATCTCGAGTAGAGCCCTGGCACAAACATGCTCTTAAGAGCATTTTCCCCAGAAGATAAGAGAGACAGAGATGCATATAGGGTCAGGGTGGTTCCTACACCTGTTTGGACCTGGCCCAGGTTTCTGCACTGCAACTGGGTCTCCCTTAACAATTACATAGCCTCATATGTGCTAAAATATATGCAGACACATTCATTCCATACATTAAGCTTATCAAATGTATATGTTTGCTGCACCTGTGTTTACTGCTCCTAACCTCTCCTGAGAATTATAGATGCTAACAGCATATAATCACTAACACATAACACAATGGCCTGAACAGTTAAAAGTCAAACAACTGCTTCACCTGACATAGACTCACACTACACACAAACACACACGCCACCATTTCAGCTACTCAAGTGTAAATGTAGGTGCTTCTGTCTACACACACTCCATGAATGGAGTTTTTCCATTTCCAATCGGTTGTTGATGTGATCTGCCTCAGCTTCCTGTTTCAAAAGAAAATATGTCAACAGGAAACTTTGCAAACCATTTTGCTGTTTTTAAATGAACCGGCGAAGGCTATTAAAATGACTTCTTGGCTATGAAAACACATTTTTAATGGCCAAATAAATTCAAAAAGCAGCATATATTTTGGCAGTGCTGGGAAAAAGTTGTGCACAGAACACAAATAAAAATACAATCAATCAACTAAAAAGCCACCAACATCGGCTCAGATCCTTTCTTTTCAAGAGATGAATATTTTTACTTCAATCATATTTCCCTCTTCCTTGCTAATACATTGACAATAAGCGGCTTCTTTTCATCTTCTGAGTTCTTTCCTCTTTCTTCTTAGCTCTCACATTCTCTCCCTGACAGCTGAAGATGATGCGGAGGAAATGTAACCTAACCTGACATTTCTTTCTTCATATCTCAAAACACAGGAGCTGAAGCGAATGATCAGGAAGTTCTTTCAGGGCTGCAGATTAAGGCTGTGATTCCAGCAGACATCTCACTCATGGAGAACCATCTTCTGCGTCTCTAGGCTGAGTTTCTGAAAGGTCAGAGTGGCTGTGATCGCTGGAGAGTAAGAGCAGGTAACTAGACAGACTCTCAGAGATCTTCAAACTTCTCACTCTCTGAGTGATCACACCAGTGTTGGGGAAGCTACATTGAAACTATAATGTGTGACAGAGCTTAGGCCTGGCAGTTAGCTTTGATTGAGCTGTAGTGATCCAATGGGCAATGCATGTATTTGTGGTCTGACTTGTGGTGCTTAATTCCTAATGCAAACCCATGTTTTGTTAGATTTCACATATACCTGTGGTTATTCTACTAGGAAAACTATGTAATTAACATAGGGTATAAAGCTGAAATAAAACATGAAAATAGTACTGTTTACCACCAAGTATTTGCTTCAGTCCACAAAACAACACTGTACAACTAGCTGTATGTTATGTTTGTGCATTTATTTATTAACTGTAAGTAGATGAGTGACAATTGGGATAATATACAGTCAGTTTGTTGCTATTCCAAAATTCATATACAATTCATAAGATACATTGATAGACTGCTAGACTGTAGCTTGTAAAAACAGAGAAACGTGAGTCATTTCAGGTGAGAGGAAAAATAAAAAATATCTGTCAACAAACAGAAAAACAATCACACCTGATTCTTCTCCAAGCTCTGCCGCAGTGTTGATTTCACACAAACGTAACCACAATCATCTTAGCAGGTGAACAGAGCAGCTCTTACAGTCCATCCAACTAATATTTCATTGCTGTAATTGCAAAAAGTCCCAGTTGTGCTCTAATTGGACCGCAGACTGCTCTTGACCGACCTGATCCGATGGGGCTCGTTTGGTATAAGTGATGGTTCTGTTAGAGTCGGATAAATCCCGCAGAGCAGTAACTTCCAGACCCCGTGGACCCGCAGACTCTGGATGCAATAAGCCACGACAGAGTGACAACAGCAGGATTCAACGAGTTTGCAGAACACCTACACGCTTGCATTTTTATTTGCATGCTCTGCATTTGGTGCTTGAGGATGTGTGGAGAGGAGACGGTTTATTTTTCTCATTTGGCTTTACTTCCCTCCCACTTGGCATTGTGTTGACACTGATTATGCAAACCGCCCCCACCGTACAAGACAGGATACTTAAGTACAGAACCTTAGGTGAACTGCGCTCACTCAGATCGCAACGGTAACAGTGTCTATAATCAAAAAATATACGAGCAGATGGGCGTAGCATCGCATGAGGATTCAATCCCCGCAAAATCCCATCCAAGATTTCATTTTAGAATCTGCGTGATTGAAGGCATTTGAGGGAATGAAACAGAGGACGCATAAATAAAACAGTAGCTCTCAAAATCTTCAATGATGGGTCTGGTCTAAAATAACCCTCAAGGCTGTGATTGTAAAACATGTCAGCCAATTCTGAAGCTTCTGACACGTCAATAAAGAATCATTTGTGGACCTCATGAAGAGTCAAATCTAACAAACAATGACTCAAGCTGTGGATGTACTTAAGTATTTTAAAGCTGTTTGTCGGAAATATTAAAGGAATATATCACTTAAAGATGAAAATGCTGCCAAAACTCACTTAACCCTTTTGTTGATCCAAAAATATGTTTTAGGAACACAAAACTAGAATGTTGAAGTTTTTCTCACCCAGTTATTTTCAATACAAGTGCTAAGTGCTTGAACTACTAAGATCAAGCACTTAGTAGGTTGTACAACTTGTGCACTATATTCCAGGGCATCTGAAGCCATGCAATAGATGTGACTGGAGAACAGACACATACCACTGTACAACACAATAAAATAATGCTCAGTTTTTGTGCACATCCGGGGCTACATCTGCTGCCAGAAGGATGGAATGTAATAAACCTGCTTAACTGATTTCTTAATTAGTTAATGAACATTTCTACACATAGAAACTGTAACTACAGAAAACCTTGTACACACTACATCTTTAAATATGAAGCACATTCAGACATTTAAAGGCCTTTAAATGCTAAACATCTTAGCTATTCTTTACTGTAGTGTGACAAACACACACTAACAAGGGCAGAATAAACAAGCAGAAATGGTGCACAGCATATACAGAGTTAATACTAGACAATACTGACTACAATATACAAAAAGACTATATCAAGACTGCAAAAACCAGCCGTTTATTCCTCTCCCGGAAAAAGCAATATGTTTTTACCATCCTCCGAGTGGCTTGTAAATATTTATATAGAATAAAGAATTATGTTGTGGTGGCCTGTTTTTATCCTGCTACCGTTTTCAAACAGGTCCAGCCTTTGTGGTTACAGAAATGCTTCTGGTCGGCCAGACAATCAAAGCTTGATTTTAGTTTTCTCCCGAGTTCTGCTTTTCACTTCATTCCTATCTGCCCGCCATTTGTCCCTGTGTTCTACAGCTCAGATTATACTTTGCTCAGTCTGAGATCCTGGTTTTCCAGCGGGGTACAAAGTTACAGGGATATTCCCATCACCAGGCATTGCACAACTGCTTATAATGATGGTGTTTGTACTGGTGGCATTCAAAAGGATTTCTGATTTAGGATTAGCGTGATAAAGAAAGAACCACTGAGCTCCTTCGCTGAGAATTAGAAATGGTTAAAATGAACTCTTTTCTACCTCTTTACACAAGGTCAGTGTGTTCTGCTCCGAATAGCCTTCATTATTCCAATATTACATCAAAAACAAATTTGACATCTACGCAACCCTTTCCCAGAGCAACAGCAGAGATAAACTATTAGCACAAAAAGGTTTTTAGCACAATGTTGCGACTGTCTGTTTTTAATACAACAATAATCCACCATGACCGTGTTTTACAGTGATTCTACCACAGTGAAAGCTTTCTTGCCGTAACACACAGCCTTCAAAGCCTTACTGCTTTTATGAAACTTTGAAAACAGCAATATGACAAAGAGCATCATTGTTTAATTATAACGTTAATGAATACTGGTATATACAGTGCAGTTCAATAGCCTGTAGGCTGTTTACACTTGCCAAGCAATATAATTTATAGTCAGATCTGTTTTGTAATTGATCTTTGCCATGTACTCAATGTGCTAGTGTTTTCCTGTGGTCTGTTGTGATACTGTGTCAACTCCAAAGACACGACATGCAAAAGTCTTACATCTACATGAGGATGGAAATGTGACGACAAGCTTCCACTGACCACTGAACAGTATTTCACATTCACTGTGAGAATCAACATGCACGGTTAGATGCTAAGCAGTGTTCTTCAGAGGGATTTAATGACGGGCCGTGGACATTAGGAAAAAACAATGCTAAACGCAAAATATGCAACTGACCATAAAATTCATTTTATGTTCAATTCAGAAACTGTGCATCAAATCAAACTTTACTGTATTTTGGTGCAAATTCATTCGTCATTTGGTAGAAGCAAGCCAAATTATTCTCCTGCTATCATAGACAGTTTGACTACATTCACTTAAGCTTCACAAGAATAAAAATGGTTTGTTCCGATCATAATGTGTTTTGTGAGAAAGTATCGGCTGCCAGGAGCATGAAATCATAGAAATTCTATTTTATATGAAAAACAACTTAAGTACTATGTTTTGCCAATGAAATATTTTTCAACTGCTTTAAAGTTATCTCATTAATAAATTGCTGTCATTCACAGATATGTTGTATATCACAGAACATCTTCACATTACTTGTGACAGTTTTCTTCATTTGTCATTCTCTGGAGTAAATTAAAACAGTGTTTCTGCTCTGTGAAGTTGACTCATTTGTCATTAAATACATTTAATGGCTTAAGCGAGCTTACTGCAGCTGCAGATTTACATTCATTCCATGACGAGTCCCCCTAAAGGGGTTCAGAGAGCATGGTTTCTTTAAAGAGAAGCATTTAGACCCTAATCTGTTTTTACGATACTATACAAAAGCATCTTTGATCTGTGGCGGTTAATCGCTGTTTCTGCAGCTCTGACGTGAAGGACGATGATAGCGAACAAACAAATGTCAACTGGCCAATGAGATGTCTGGAAAATAAGCAGTCGGGGCGCATGCTGTTTCTTTCCCAGTGTGGCACTAGCGATCTGACAATGTCTGAATTTCTCAGGGATGCTATGATGTTGAGGGAGATTGGCCCGGGGGATGGTATTGGTGTCTTTGAAATACTTTTTTAATTTATTTAGAGAAGACACAATCATTCACTAGAAATATTAATAGTATTCTGTACCCATATGCTTTTCCATTTTTCTGTGGAACATGATAGCAGATATTTGTAAAGAAACATTATACAGGTCTTGCCATACAACAATAGCTAGAGTGACCAGGGCTGTCAAAATGTTTTGTATCCTAAACTTAATCCATATAACTTGTGCGTTATATCATAAAGACACTCGCATTGAGTCTAGCCCGCATTTGCTATAAATAAAAAACGCTGCGTTGCGTTTATATAGGACACGTGCAAAAACTATTACTATTTCTTTGGATGTGAACACAGGCAAGATACGACAGTTGGCGAAACTGTGATATGTGGCGAGACTTGTGCAATATTTCACCAAAAAAAATCACAGCATACGATCTTCGAATAACATGACACATAATTACAGAATTTGGGGGTAAACTATTTCTTTGAATAAGCTTGAGAAAACTTTCTAGGCTTTTTGCTCTTCATATCCTGCTATTTAATATTTGAAGCTGGGATATTCTTTTCAAAGACAGCAGCAGGGCAAGCGGATAAAACGAAGACATTTTGTGAAAGGATTGTGTCTTTCTGAGCACAAACACTACTGATCCAGTCGACCTGATCATCTGTATTCAAAAGCCTCAGTAGCTGTAACAGGAATGAGAATGAACGATAAATACACAGCAGGACTCAAGGGAACAACCGTCGTCATCTTGTTTTTTATTGGCCTTTCATTCAAGCACCTCCATCTTGCGCTCTGCTGTGGGGGTTTTTCTCGCTGATAAAGGGCATTCGAAACCTATCTAGACATCTTCCGACTAAACCACACTTGGCTTTTTCTGACCTAGCTTGTTAACCAACAGATTTGTTTTGTATGAGGCTGATTTTTGGGCACCGTTTGTTTGAAACCCCCAGCAGGACATTTTCTGATTTCTGTTCAAGCGTATGGAATTGTTAATCATTTTGAAAAAAGTTTCTCTGCCCTCTCTCTCCATCATTCAATGGTCAGCAAACAAATAGCCCCGCCCACAAATCACACCCCTGGTCGAACCAGTGTTGCTGTATCAGACTAGTTTGGATGTTCAGACAGGTCAAGCTATGTTTTGATACTTTATGTAAACTATACTGAGAAAATCAACCAACTCACATACAGGTTCCTGTGCGTGTTAAACTGTGATGGAAGTATGTTAACGTCGAGAAAATTACACACTTCAGCTTTGACTCCAAAGATGAGCTGAAAAGATACTAATTGGGTTTTAATACAATACAATCTGGATTGACTGAAAATGCCAAAGCTTTCTGCTGTAGTTAGCATTGACTCAATTTTGTTTGTACGGCACAAATGTAACAATGGCGTACAATGACTTCTGCATTACTGTTCGCTTTAGGTATTGATCTGAGAGCAGAACATTAGCAAAACATTCTGTGCGCCCTGGAAAGCTAGAATGCACCCCTGCTGGTTCCGCTCCGCCTCAACGACACCGGGCTTTCTCCTGAAACATTGATAACTGTTAGCCGCTTCTGTGATATTTCACCAGGGACGCTGAGAGTAGCGGGGACCTTGTGGCCCCAATCACGCTTTACAGCTCAAGCTAACAGTGCAGTAATGAGGTCCCCTCCACCCATTCTCCATCTACTCCAATGCACCTGCCTCATGCACACTGGGTAATGAACTGATGGAACACACAAGCATTAAACCGGTGCAGTACATCAGCATGTTACAGGAGGGGCCCCTGCCCTCTGCATACATTAAAATTACTGGTCGGCCACGTTATGGACTGCTTCCACTCTCAGAAGTACCTTTGAGGTTTATTTAAAGTTAAAGACAGCAGGACAAAAAGCAATCTGTTATTTCCCCAATGCACAAAACCTAGTCCTTTTTAAAGACAACAATAGACACTTATTTTGCTGGGGTCACATTGTACTTGGTATAAAAATATTATCCACTGTCCAGAATGTCCTTGACAACCCACCACACACAAATATTCAGGATGAGAAATCTGTGTTTCAAGAGTTTGAAACATGAAGGAGTCTTACTGTTACATCCCAAGCAAAAAACGCAAGAAAGTAAACAGGCGATGATGCTGGCAGACACACTGTACTGCTGTAATGTGACATATTTCAGAGTGAAACTGCTTATTCAATGAGAAAGAAATGCAGAGATATTTTATTTATCAGGAATCGATTGGACCATTAAAGTGAGTGAATAACCAGAATAAAGCCAGGTGGTAGAGAAAACAAGATTCATAATACCAGCCAAAATATGACCCCAACCATACAACCACTGTCACTTCCCAATGTGTATATGACAGTGGATCTTTACAGTTATGTGCATATATACACACTAGTTGTAGATATTTACATGTATCTCAAAGGCCTGCACACTGAAGCTCCAGGAGGAAACATATGACATTAAGAACCAAGAATGTGTGAAGCAGGTCATCTGTTGAACTTAAAAGTAATATTAACAACAAATATGCCCTAATAATGTTTACAACTAAACTAAAAAAGGGCTTTTAACCAAAAATTCACATCATTTATTATTAAATTATTATTAAAATTGTAGATGTATCTTTCACATTGTCATGAATTTACCTGGTCTCGCAACACAGTTGATGTCACGAGTCTCACCTCAGGCGTTTTGTGCTCCATTTTTTTTTGTGCTCCAATTATTATTATTAATATTGATGTACACTCAAATGTGATGAAGGGTCTACAAACTAGCGCTCTTGAAGCAAGGGTGGTCTCCTCATGCGGTTGCCATGTTGAGATCAAACTTTGTGTTGACCTTCACAAATTAATCCATCACTAAAAACATACTACATACAATATATCTATACATATAGACTGGATTTACGGTGCAGAATCCCCCCAGTATGTTTATAATAGTAACTAAATAAATAAATAAAATACAGGGCTTAAATTTAGGCTGTTGAAATATTTGGCAAGATCTATTCTAACCAGTGTCCTATTACTTAAGGGCTAATGGACTGAAATGAAATCATCCCGTGTCGCCTACAAAATGTAAATGAAAACAGACGAAGGGTGCAGTTAAATGAAGAACTTCTAGACGATATTAATGACTCTTCTCACATTATAACAGTGGGTGCACCTGCTGCAAATGCATGCCCACTCAAAGCTTTTTTCAGATCAGCTAGAAATATGCATTGAAAATGTAACATTTACCAGAGAAAAAAATCTGTTGTATTGCAGGAATAATTCATCGCTTTGAACACACATAGGAAAGATGACTTCAAAACAAACTCTGTATTGACCACAATTACCCAAAGTTAAAACAGGATGAAGAGAGTAAATGACAGAGAAAACAGCACAATGGCTAAAGCAAGCCTTGTCTGAGTAATATAACGGAAAATATAACGTTAACGCTGGTTAAACAGCAATACAGACCAGCCAGAAAAACATATTGACCAAAAACTATTTATGACAGTTCAACCAGTTCAGAACGACAGTACAGAGCGATCATTTGTGGTAAAGATGAGCATATTACGCTGCCTCAGTCAGTATTTATAAGTGTTTTTTTTGCTAATTGATCTTGTATTTTGCTTCACGGCTGCTGAACCGAGCATTTGAAAGATCATTTGTAAGACTAGTGCTTTAGAGTAAATAGAAAGAACAGGTTTTGCAAAATGTAAAATTTTATTTTCAAAAATGTAAGCAACAGATTACACAGTTGAATTTCAGCATTTGCAGTCTAACTTAAACAGTACTCACATTCGGGACTTCAGAATGAAAGACTCACAAACTTACACACTACCTACCTATAATATACAAAAAGAATACAGAATAAATATTAAAATGGCCACAAGAGAAAAAAGTAAGTTAATCAAAACAATTAATAGAGAACAAATGTTGGGAAAGTAGAAACAAGACTGTGTGCCTTAAATACAATGTTTTTTGTTTTTCTTATTACATTTTTTACAAATTGTGCAAGATTTCAGACTAAGGCTCAGGTCTTGATAGGACAGCTGTTTGCCTAAAACGAATGCACGCGCGCACACACACACACACACACACACACACACACACACACACACACACACACACACACACACACACACACACAGACTTCCTGTGCTCTGCGCACTTAGTGGGATGTAGCAAACGTCACAGGAGATGAAACGGGCGTCTGTGATTGGTTAGTGATGATGTGAAGGTGTATATTCTTTTTCAAATGAACGTGCACTTCTCACCCTGATGAGAAATCCTCCCTATATGCCTACAGGAGACATTTTAGAGGACGTCGATGAGAAAACAACCCTCACCTTGCAAATGAAAAGAATGAACAACACCAGAACCATTAAGGCAGGAACAGCTGGAGTGGAATCAGCAAAATTGTAATAAAATGTGAGCGTTTGGTTACATGGATATGACACTGAACTTTACTGGTTCTCCACTGTCGGTTTAAGTACAAGGTTCTCAAGAGCAACTCTTAAAATTCAAACATTTCTTTTTAGACTTAGAAAAATGAGATAGGAAAATAACATTGGCAGACAACAGACACATACCATATGAATCATAAAACTACAGGAAATAATTTAAGTTATGCAATTCCGGAAACCCACACAACAGTACCCCCGATGAGACCCACCCCACCGCGCTGCGCCCCGCCCAACCCCACCCTAAAAGAAAAAGATATCACTTACATTTAAACCAATTTATCCTCTTGTGAAGGTGTATTCCAACAGAGTTAGTCACCCCACATGTTTTGTTTACTTACAGTGATAGAGAAGTCTGTTGCAAGTTAAAGCATTCATATTTCAGTTTAAAAAACAAGACATCCTTGCAATGCAACCCAGCAGAAAAAATCTTCATGTCGTCACTTTAGTGCAACTTTAAAACAAAACAATTCCTGTGGTTCCTTTAAGGTACCTGTTTATTCAATTCCTTCACACCCTTCAGTCTTTCAAATATCCAAAGCAAAGGTCAGCGTGTGTGTGTATCCATTTTTTCTTTTCTTTCAATTTTGTGATTTTTTTTTCATTTTTTTTGCTTATTGGGTTTCAGATGGCCTTTCGTATTGGTTGTTTACTAGAACATAAACACAGGTCATGTCCTCTGTCTTTATTCTTTGATCATTTATTCCATTGGAGCTCCATGGTTCAAGCTGACGGGTCGACTACAGGCCTCAAAAGGGGAGGAAGAGGAAGAGGAGGAGGAAAGGGAGAGAGCTGTACAACAGAACACTTCCCTGATCGGTCAGGGCATCCAAATAAAAACCACATCAAAATAACACAGAGCCTTCATATAACACAGTAGGGTTCCCTAGGTAACCTGGATTTTCTGCAATACAGGAGCGTGGTGCTGAAGCAGCGTCTGAGCTCCCTGTTGGAGAAGATGCAGATGAACGGGTTGACTCCCGCTTGAGCGAAACTCATCCACACGGCTGCTGTCAGGTAGCCTCCCGGTATCACCGGACCTCTGGCAAACACCCTCCAGTAACAGGCGACCAGGTAAGGTCCCCATAGACTCAGGAAGAAGAAGGTGATGATGTAGAACATCCTGCTTATCCTCTTTTCAGTCTTAAACTCATCCAGCACCAGCAGACGCCTGCGGCCCGCCGCATTGCTGTTCTGTCGGATTCCCAGCAGGGTCGGAGGCGTGGGACCTCGGCCGAACCCGGCCAGCCAGTTTGCAGCGGCCTGGCCGCTCGCCCCCGGACCATGGAAGGTCCAGTTCTGGCTAACAGCAGGCACAAACTGGACAGGCTTCATCTTTCGGCGGTCGTGAACGAAAAATATGAGCTTGAGGTAGACGAGCTGGGTGGCGAGGAGGATAAGTGCAAGAAGCAGCATGAAGCCCAACGAGTCATTGGCGCGGAAGGACCGGTGCTGAAAGGTGCACTGGTCCTCCTCTCGGATGAAGGAGTATGTGCCCACGTCCAGCACAGGAGGAAACGCCATGGCAACTGACAGCGTCCATACCATACATATGACAGCCAGGCATGTCCAGAAGGTCAAGCGCTTGGTGTAAAAGCGATGGTGGGCAATCGCCAGGTATCTCGTCACGCTCACGCAGAACAGCATGAAGGCAGTGTGGAAACAGGAGAGCACGCCCAAGAAGGCGATGACTTTGCAGGTCAACGTGCCGTACGTCCAGGCGGAGCCATTCTTGACGGAGGTGAACACAAAGGGGAAGCAGATGGCCGAGCGGAGTATGTCAGAGGCGCAGAGGTCCAACAGAAAGTAGTAGGGTGCTCGATGAAGGCTCTTGTCTTTGACCAGCAGTATGGAGATCAGGAGATTTCCCACCACGCCGACGCCAATGATAAAACCCAGGGAGGTCAGTTTGAGGAAAGTGGCAAGCGGAGAGACATTCTGCAAGATGTTGTGGTCCCCTGCATGGCTATAGTTCGCCATAGATGGAGGAGAGATCATAGAGAATGCTTAAAGCTTCAGCCAAATATCATGATCTGGATGGAAAGTGGAGCAGTAGATCCATCTGCTGTGCTTTGAAACAGGTTCCAGCCTCTCCTCACTGTCTCTCTTCTAAGGCATCCTTTGTTCCTTTGTTTCATCACACCTAAAACGATCCCTGAAAAATATGATCCACCCGTTAGGACTCGCTCACACAGAACAAACCGGAGGGCTCGTGTCACATCAGCCATCGCGTGAGCTCCGTTCTTTTGTCATTGAAATTGCTTTTTCTAATTGCATATAAAATTGCAGCTGCAACGGCATGCAGCCACAGCAGCGCTCATGCAGTCGCTTAATTCAATACTGGGATTGTGCATGACACCCAAACATAAATCCTGCTTAAAATAATAGCCCCCCCACCCACAAGATCTTCCCTTTTCCAGAGAAAATGAAATAAATAATCTCCAAGAAAGCGAGCCTACATGAGCAAAAACCAACATTTCTTGTATGTTTGTATTTGTTGCATCCAGGCGTGCTATAATCAAAACAAACATATTTTATATATTATTTATATATTTATATATGAAATCTCGTGGGTTTTTTTGTGGACATGCAGTAAGAAAAGCTGTTGATCACACCCAAAGGTCCTGCAGCACCTATCCGTGTTTATTCTCTCAGTTCATCCCGTTACTCTTAAGAAAGAATCACGAATTGCATTATCGTGCGATTTCAAGGAGTAAAAAAAAATGCATTATCGTGTTATTTTGTATTATATTTGGTTTCACGCAGACGGCCAGTGTGCAACAACGACAACGCAATTTAATGTGCACCAACGCAATTTAATGCAAGTCATTTGGGGGACAATAAAAAGGGAAGAAGGATTTTAACGACGGGATTTCGTTGCGATGTCCCAGATGCGTTCACGTCGTTTGTACGCTGACAAAATCGAGCAAAACGTGGAATAAACAAACAAAGGATTGCGTCTGTGAACCGAATCCATGCAATAAAACACCTTCATCCTATATAATAAAATAATACCTTTGTGTCTCCAGTCGCATATTTAAAGTCGTCTACGGCTGAATCTGTCAATTGCATTAAACTAAGCAATAGATGCCGGATCTGATGTGATGGCTGAATCTGATCTCAGGACGTCGACAGTATGTTTTCCTCCGTTATTTTGATAACGGGCTGATTTTCGGATGGCTGTAGCCCAGACGCGCGTCCATTATAGGCAGAGCAATTCCTCCAAACGCATGCATGCAGAAAACGAGACGGCGGAATAAAACATGAATTAAAAGCGTACCTGTTGATATGCCCCCTTTGTTTCCCTGGCGGTTATTTACATGGCAGCAGTCACTTTGCCGTAAAAAAGCTTTAGTTTTGTTGCCTGCTCTTTTTCCCCCACTGTGATTATACAGTAAACGGTGCGGACGGCGCATGCGCGCTGGCGCTATTTGTGATCCCAGCCGCGTCTCGTGTTGCAGCAGCAGCATCATCTGCACTGATGGATGCAGCAGCATCACGGATCTCCTTTACCCTTTATCTATCTATCTATCTATCTATCTATCTATCTATCTATCTATCTATCTAATGTATGTATGTCTCTATCTATCTATCTATCTAATGTATGTATGTCTCTATCTATCTATCTAATGTATGTATGTCTCTCTATCTATCTATCTATCTATCTATCTATCTAATGTATGTATGTCTCTATCTATCTATCTAATGTATGTATGTCTCTATCTATCTATCTAATGTATGTATGTCTCCATCTATCTATCTAATGTATGTATGTCTCTATCTATCTATCTATCTGTCTGTCTGTCTGTCTGTCTGTATATCTATCTAATGTATGTCTCTATCTATCTATCTATCTATCTATCTATCTATCTATCTATCTATCTATCTATCTATCTATCTGTCTGTCTGTCTGTATATCTATCTAATGTATGTCTCTATCTATCTATCTATCTATCTATCTATCTATCTATCTATCTATCTATCTGTCTGTCTGTCTGTCTGTATATCTATCTATCTATCTATCTGTATATCTATCTATCTATCTATCTATCTATCTGTCTGTATATCTATCTATCTATCTATGTATCTATCTATCTGTATGTCTATCTGTCTGCTCACACAGACGACTCAAAGATCAAAATGCTCATGTTTTGTTAAATCTACTTTTGTTCAATATGTTGGACGGAGTTGCACGGTTCAGGTCACACTGAACTTAACTCAACACACATAATTCACACAGATCATTGTGCTCTGAAAACAGCCGACATCTCAGATGGGTGTCTAGCTCTGTTATATCACCCAGATTTGCTTCTGGATATGGTGGCCACAGAAGATCTCGGACGCCCTTTTAAACGCATGCATTTTGTTGCATTAGAAATGGAAAAATGCAAACAACCATCAAGCAGATGCTCTTAATGCAACGTTAGTGGATGCATTAGGAGCCTCTCTCTCTCTCTCTCTCTCTCTCTCTCATTCACTCCAGTCATACAGAACAATGCAGTCCTTTTATAATAACATCAGGTTTTATTATAATGAACAAAGCGCTGGTTTAAAGCACAGCTCACTCCGTGATGTGCATCCGCAGTGCCAGAGAAAGCAGAAGACAATCAGAAGTCAACATCACGACAATGCAATCGTGTTATTTCACCGTGCAATGTCTGCAACACGACCAAAGAGTCACACCAGGGTCCATATAACACGTTTAAAGTCCAGTCTTGTAGTCTTGCTCATGCAACAGGCGTTTCAGACACTGGAGCACATGAGCAGACAGACAGGCAGGCAGACAGACAGACAGACAGACAGACAGGAGCTTTCCATAGACAGAGTGACAACATTTAATAAAGCATCATTTCATATAGGAGCGTCCCTCATCTCAGTGCAGTTTATATGACGCTCCTCTGGCTCTCGTTTCCGGATTGAGGCCTGGGGCATCGGGGCATCAGGGCATCAAAACTGCCCCTGCCGCCTGCGCGCGTACCAGCCGAGGAACGCGCAGAAGCCCACGAGCGTCACGGTCGCGCCCAGCAGAAGCGCCGCCGCGTCGCCTCCGTCAAACGCGTCCGCGGCCCGGACGAGCGTCAGGAGGAAGCAGAGCGTCGCGGGTGTGCGTCGTGCGTTGGGTGCCATGTTGTCGGTCGCTTGTTGTGAGAGAAGCGCGGCGGCGCGTCAGAAAATCGCGCCGCGTTTCCTGGTTTCACGAATCCTACTATGGGAAACGGCCGGGTCATGCATATTTATGAGCTCCGGCCAGCCATTGGAGGATGGTGTTGGAACGTCAGCGTTATGTAAATAAGATTCATTAACTGAATGGTCGCAATTGGACGGCTGCGGGGAACGTCCTCATGACGTAATTAATAGTCATGATGTAATGGTTTCGCATAGTAGGATTCGTGACTTTGCTAGGCTTATCTCATCGTTCATCTTATTTCATCTTTCATTTTTTATTTTTGGATTTGGATAGAAACAGGATTTTCTTTTTCATTCTGTAACACGGGTGAGGATTTTATAGCAAACACTGACTTAAAAATAAACTAAGTACAATTGAGACACACTGCATTAATATTAAACACTTGGCCTTTAAAAATTACCATAAAATATTCTACAAAGGTTGAGAGAGTCACACAATCAGAGTGACACAGTGTGCTCATTTTAAAATAAATTTATTTAATGTGGAAAAACATGAGTTTGAAAGGAAAGACACGAGTCTATTGAATATTGCGTTGGATATTTCATGGCATAATGAACGAAATGGCCAAGAAAAGTCATTGCAATCAGTCACTTGGTTATGTAACAGGTCATTAGCTTTTGACTGAATTGAATCGGATACTTAGATCTGAATGGCTCCTATGGAGAAAGCCTTGAAAAAAGGCCGTGACAGGAAATCCAGACAGAAGTATTACATAGATGCTTATGTAAAGCCATTAATGCAGGCCCAGAGATGAGATAAGCTGCCCGTTTGTGCATCACATGTACACAAACTCAGTATTCAGAATGAGTTTAGGTGCTGTTTAGTTGCTTCTGAAAACACGCAGTCGGTTTGTGTGAAAATAAAGACGCTCATACAACCATCAGTCTTCATCACACCGACAGCAGGTGAGAGATGAAAGAGTCGTTACGATGAAAATTAAGATAAACGCTCAATTCATCACATGACCTCGGTAATAATTCATATTGATTGGTAGGCCCCAGCGCTGCCCCCCCAGCTTATGCGATTACTCCAGCATCACTCAACTACACTCTAAATTTAGAGGTTTGAAAGGTAAGTTAATATTTTGTGCTTACCTGATGTTATTATGGGATATCGTTTAAAATTGCATGGGCTCTTTGTTCAGTTTCTACAGTCAGGGTAAGGAGCAATTACGGCTAAAATCTCACATTTAAAGGATGAGAGTTTTACACCATCACATTCTGTTAAAAAATCTCAACTTCTCAACAATCCCAACACCGGTCCCCATGTTTTACCGTGATGTTGCCAGGTTGGACACATCCACTCTGAATCTTACTAAAACCTGCTCGTGTTTAACTCATGCCACAAATTAATTGGCGTATGTCATAACGAGGGATTAGCGTCTAACTGCCCGTGAGCCATGCAGAGCTGTGCAATTTAATTAGAGCACACCTGCCAAACTAAAATATTGACCTTGTAGGCCTGCCGCGGTACTTGTACGACCTTGTCCTTCTCTCCTCTATCAGTTTACCTTCCCTCCCACATGCCGGCTGTGAGATTATCACCCGGTTCGTAATGTGAGCTCTCTGCTAAACAGTTCATCTGGATTCAGAGCACATGCTGCAGGAGATGAATGGGACTGTCCTGACCTGCTAGAAAAACACTCTCATTTTTCGATATTTGCCATTTGAGTGCTGATCGATGGCCAGGGCCCATACAGGCTGCACAATGTGGGGTGGCATGGCAGGATTACGGAGAACTTTAAGATAAAGAAAGGTGGGTGGTACACGAAAAGTATGAGAGTGAGAAGATAAACCAACATGCAGTGCAGGAGACCAGGAGCAACCAAGAATGTTGGTCTTTTCTTTAACTGTAACAGTATATATATACATTACATTGCATTGTTTTATCATTGTATTTCGAACTTGATGGACCCAAGGAGAAAAGATGTTTCACATCAGATGAATGATAAGTCTAGCAACAGTGTGAACACTTGAGAAAAAAATCTAAAGACTCAAAGCACAGAAAGTGATGTTTTTAAATATTTACCCTGGTATAAATTGTATAGTAAATTTCTATGTCTGTGTCTGCATTGTACTGTAATGCATAAATGCCCAAACATATGAGTTAATTATTCATCATATATTCCATTATCCATTAAAACATCTTTTAGGTTTTGCTAAACTGATCTTAATTACATTGTCCAATAGCAAAAACAGACCAAACCACCTGTGCTGTGATAGAACAAAACACTCTCTCTCAAGATTAATTATCCACTGAAATAGGTCTCTTAGAAGAGTTGAAAAAAGCCAGTCCTGGAAATGATGGCCCCCTTTGTACTGAAGCCTTGGTACATCCATAATGAATTCCTTTGAGGGGACATGACAAATGGATCGTCCTGTGGCTTCTGTGCTAATGTTCTGGATGTTAAATACTTAACAGAGCTTGGAAACGGGTCTCAGTGACTCACTGGCTGGACATCTGAGGGATGCTGAGATCCGGAAGGACCTGAAGTTTGGTTCCGTTCACAAATCATCATGTATCTCTGTAAGAACTCTGCTGTGTTGCTTGATCTGCTCCAGCTGTCTGATGCTGAATATTTTAAGCAGCGATTATTTGTGCTCATAATCAGACAGTTGTGAGACAATAAATCAAGACATCAGCTTGTTTCAGTGTCGTTCGATTGCCTTTAATCTGATTACACCGCCTGTTTCTCTTCTGCTCTGTTCTGTCTTCAGGTGGAAGAAACTCACTGACCTACTTCCAGTCTGGTGCCCTGTCAGATCTTAATGGATTTTATGATCAATGGTCTTAAGACCAAACCACTTTATTTTCTTGTTTTGTTTGTGTTTTGTCTGGCGTTGTTCTTTCTTTCGTTAACAAAGATAAATTACAGAGAACCACTCGTGCTTCTTTTCATCTGCTGCTTCGGAATTTACTCTTTCAGTGCAGATCTTGGTCTGAGAAAGCAAAATCTAAGACCATTTCATGCCCAAATGTCTGAGTGTTTAGAGACGGGAGCGTTTTGTGTCTAAACGATGCTAAGATGCTAAAATATGTGGCTGCTCAGGCAGAGCATCTTGCCTCTTGGTTTTCTATGCATGTATGTATGTGAATATGTCTTTCTATAATGAACAGATCTGGCTAAACCTCCCTAATTCCAGTAAATATCTTTCTCAATGCTGGAGCAAACACTGACATTCTGGAGAATTTTGGGATTTGTGGTAACAGTTTGGGAAGGGCCCATGATAATGAACCTGTACATAAAGCAAGATCCATACAGTAAAAATGTACTAAGAAAAAGTCCAGACTTTATATTAAACACTGTTGGGACAGCTGTGAGTAAGACTCCATTTGGCATCAAAACACAACACCAGCTGATAAAGGCTGCATGCATACATACTCTACATGGATGTTTGTATTGAAACAGTTGTTTGCTCTGTATTTTTTCTTTGTCATCAGCGCTTTCTCTGACTGCAGGAAAGAATTCATGGCTTTTCATTATTTGGAAGCTTTTCTAGATGCATGAACATGTTTTCTTGATTTGTTTTTCTTGTTGCTGGTGCCAGGAGTTTAGCAGTGTGTGAGTCCTTCAGCAGACAGCAACTGGGTTGTAGATGTATTAAAGCAGAATCCCACTTCAAAACAGATCCTAAAAATAAAGACACCCATGCATGTGACATGACTGGAGGTGTGTCTTACTTACATATTTATTTTTTATCTCACATTGTCGGGCAAAGGAGTTAACATGATCACTCTCACTAATGTTCTATAGTTAGACCAGTGATATAGAAATAACGCAGATTGAATGTTTTAGGCTAATGATGTTTCTTTGTTTTTGTTTTTCACAATCTAAAACCTTCAGTTTATGTTTTCTAAACGCATGCAAAATGTAGTGTTATGCACAAATGAGGATGATAAACAGTCATGGGATTGTTAGCATAACCGCTGCCGTCATGCAGTGATTGGATGATATGTACAGAGTGTTTGC
This sequence comes from Chromobotia macracanthus, assembly GCA_036877525.1. Classification (NCBI taxonomy): domain Eukaryota; kingdom Metazoa; phylum Chordata; class Actinopteri; order Cypriniformes; family Botiidae; genus Chromobotia; species Chromobotia macracanthus. Next base: position 2,308,547 of record JAZGTH010000012.1, read on the forward strand.
AGGGTCTAGAGACAGTTACATTTCAATGGTTTCACTGTTTCCATGGTGACTCAGACTTCAGCCTCGCTTCTGCTGTTGTCATGAAGCTCTTGGCCTCGCTCTGGTTTCACAGTCCATACGAAAGCATCAGAAGAGGATTCTCAACTGTTTGGGTGAGAAATATCATCAGACTAATAATCAATGCATTTCCATGGTAGTGTAGAGCGGTTTAACAGGTTAAACTGGTGGACCAGCATTGTGCTTGCATGGTCGTGCATGTTAATTAACAGTCACATTTTGATTAGATTTTATTAGGTCGGAGAAATGATTAAAATAATTTGAAAGGAAATGAAGGGTTAATTGTAGATCATTTTAGGGGGCATTTTGGATCCTTAGACAATAAAATCTCAACAGATCATGATGGTACAGCAGCTGTTGCACAAAACAGCACAGCAGCAATGCATGCTGGGAAACAGCATCCTAAACACAACATATTGTGTCAGCTGTGTTGTAAGTGCCAGCTATGCCAGAATTCCCTCTATGGCCCAGGCCACAGGGCCTTTGGTGCTCTCCCTTCCATGAATCATGTCCAAGTGTGTGGTAAACAACCTATTAGGTGACCGTGGCCGGTTCTGCCTGCTCACTCAGCAATTACTTTGGCAGATCGTCTGTGTCAGAACACTTCAGAAAGCTTTGCTTTCAAATCAATGGCTGCCTTTCTCACTGCATCCCACTTGGAGAAAAGCTCGGGCACTCTGAGTGATCCCAAGCTGATTCATAGACTGCTTTAGAGGCATTAGCTCTCTTTAACATGAGTAAATAAAGGTCTGACTGGTAAATCCCTGCAGGTTTTAGCATCTAGCGCTTCTTGACGTGGCGTCTCTAGCAGGTGATGTTTTAGAGGAGGTTTGATGGATACTGATGGCCAGTGTTCAGGTGTCACACCACTGAAGGATCTCACGGTCGCGCTGAAAGCCATGTGTGTCAGTTCCGTTTAGCTATAAGGTTGTAGTCGTGCATTTCCTGCAATTGAGCCATCAACGCTTGTCAGTCAGGGAAATGAATGATGCCGCTGATTGCGTGGCTGGTAATTACAGAGCGCAGTGGAGCTTCGCTGCTTTCTCCTGCACTCCAATAGAGAAAAGACTTAATACACAAGATAGAACAGCTAAAGATGTCTTACCAAGACAATCAGTGTTATCCTATTTAAAAGTAAATATTTTTATCATGAGAATGTTTTAAAATGTTTTATGACCAGGATAGGATGGATGCATTCTTGCCAATTGCAGTATTTTGTCTTGAGACTGTGGTTTCTTTGTCCATTTTGCCATTTTGCTGTGTTTTCCTTTAAAGGTGACTTCATTAGAAGTTATAAACATGCAAAATACATCGTACTTTTGAGAATCGAGTACAAGAGGAAACAGAAACCACAGAAACGAGACAAAATCATGATTTTGTTTGACATAATTTGATGGTTTGGAATGAAGAGAAACCATCAAGATTTGTCCGGAACAAAGATAGAGAGTTATTTAACAATGATCTCAGACCTCAGTCATTGGTTTGAAGCTCCTCATTGCTCAGGGTGCTTGAGGGTTTTCACTCTTCAGGCATGTTTATCACTACAGCACTGTTGATTTTCTCTTTGAGTTTTTGATTTCTGTCCAGCAGGAATGTGTGAAGTGATGAATCATGGTTACAGCATGTACTTCTGATTTATGGATGACTCAGCTGATCTGCAGCGCTGTCTGTCCACAGAGAATCAGCCCATTGTGTTTCTGTATCTTCTCATTCATTGTCATCGGTGAGTCACTGGAACTGATTTGAATTCATCAGAATGTGTGAATGCACTGACAGGTTTTAAATCAAATCATGTTTTCAGCAACAGTGAACGAGATACTCTTTTACTCTCTGCTTTTAGATGATATATCTTTAATATAAATGTCTAAAAAAGCAATTAAAAGACAACACAAACCTTATGACAGAGATCAATTCTAGAGGAGGACAATCCAGTTCTGCTCCTGTTTTTGTTCACACTGAATTCTGTTTTATTTCCATCAGAGATGCTGAGAGTCTTTGTTTTACCTCCTGAGAGACTTTTTGTTTTATTGAAAAGAACATTTTAGTGGATAATTAATCTCTGCCTTTAATACTGTAACACCTTTTCGGCACGCTGTAGCTCTGTGTCAACCACACAGGACCAAATTGTGGCTAGCAGTCATAATAATGCAATTAGCACATCTTTTTCCCCATATTTAATGTTTATTTGGTGCTTTATGACTGTAAAGTTCCCTGTCTTGCCTTCATGTGCTTAAATAAATGTAGAAAGACGGCTGTTTCCAAAGGCTTTTATCCCAGTTTTCTGTTTTTATTGTCTTTGCGCCGTGCACAACAAATGACTGTGCAGTAATAAAGAAAATAATAAAACATTTGTATAAAGACAACACGTACATGCACGTACAACGCACCTGCTGTTTCACTTATGACGTTCTGATTGGATTAAAATTTTCTTGGAATGCTTCTCAAGTTGGTGGTGAGGTACTTCTCAAATGCGTTAAACATCTTTGCTCATTAAAAGTTCTTTATAGAGCAACTTAGTCTAAAAGTTCTACATGCAACCTGACTGAAATGATGATCCTCTCCAGAACTCATTTACATTCTAAAAGTGTTTCAACGGGAAGTTAGTGAAAAGGTTTTAAAGATTTTTCAGGATAATTTCAAAGTTTAACGTCTGCCCCTAAAATAACTCCTCTGAATTATGATAGTTTAATGTTTCTGCTGTAACTTTCTCATTTCTTTTGGCACTCCTTTTTTCAAATCCAATTTCTGTGAATAACAAAAGCTCTAGGATAGCTCGAAAAAGTTTGACCAAAAGAAGAAACCTTTTAGCCAGTGTTTACAAAATTGAACAAAATAAGTGTTAAAGTACAACAAATGGGTGATAATATGATGTTGAGGAAAAAGGTCATGATATTTTCTTACGCGATGTTGTATGTAATTCATTCACTTTAGATGTAGCTTGTAAATGTAAGTCAAGATACTTTTTGGGCTGACTAGGAACCTCAAACAGATGAGTTGTTACCCAGTGCAGATGTAGGAGCGGTTTGCATAATAGCTCCAGATTGCTTTCTGACGTCAGGCAGAGAAGTGTTAGATGAATGAGATCATGCAGCAGTCAGTGTGTGTGTGTGTGGATGCTACAGGCTGTCTCAGATGTTGCCGTATCACGTGGAGACTTTTAAATTTGGAGTACTCCTTTCAGAATTCATAATTTAATCCCGGCCTCCTCATAAGGAGAGTGGAAATGTCTTCAGTGTTACAGGGTCAAGCGCATAAGATGTCTTATTTTTTATTCTTCCGTAATTAATTTGATGTTGTGCCCTGCTTTATATGTCCAGAGTGCCCATGTCCATCATATGTGTCTGAAGAATATTATCAACAACAGCCTGTTGGTCAGTCGTGCGCTAATCTATAAGAACATGATTTATTGCACTTTGATTTCAATACGTCTCCAAAGCATTCTTCTGTAGGTAATTTTGTGTAGCTGCCTTATGGTCAAACAAACAAGAACAATAAATAAAAACAAATAGGAATTGAGAGGTGAAAGTTTAGTTTATTATGGATCCTTTTGCCCACAGTGACTTCAGCATTTGGTTAAATCAGTCAGTTTATATTAACAGTACATTTGTTTGTTTTTTCAGGCACTGTACATATTCTTGTGACGCCTTCAACCAATCAGCTGTAATGATGTCACGGCTTTACAGTGATTGGCTCAAACACTTCCATGTGACTGTGGAGCATTCTGTAATAAGAAAGGCTTGTGTTATGTGTTGTGTACGTTATGCATGTATTCTTACTGTATCCCTCACTATCTTTCTTCTAATGAAAGACGAACGACAGAATACGAGAATGAACATTTGATTTGTGAAGCAGAAGTAGGCAATTTTAGGATTGTACGAGGTGTTGAGGTGCCAGGAACAATCACCCATATTCCTTCTTCTCCAAAGACCTGAAAAGACACTTTTATTCACAGTCACTTAAGGTGAAAGGTAATTCTGTCGGTGGTTTGCTTTTTACATCTGTGCATTATTTGTTGAGTGGCCACATCTCCAGTTATATAATAATCGTATGCACAGCAAGATCCAAGGCCAGTTTAATCAAAACAGAGAACAAAGCAGAAGAACTGCTGTTTATACTGTTCACAGAAGAGCATTCAGTGGCTCAGTGGTTGCTCTTTTAAAGCTCACGAGAATGAATGGAAAGTCCTCTTCTTTTAATCTCATTGCTGTCAATGTCAATTTTTCAGTTTCATTAACACTTTTCCCATTTAGATCTACCAGAGAAATCAGCTGAGCAGTCCCAGAATTCTGTTGGGCAGAATACCACCGGGCCGAAGAGTCTGACTGATGAAGCAAGCTCTCTCCAAACGCCACAGCTATAACACACACTGAAGTCTCTCTGACCAAATGGACTATTAGTCCTAACGGAACGATTTTGTTTCTGTTGTGATTTTTATGCCTGTGAAACGAGGGTTTATTTCTGTCTCCTTGATTCCATGTTTCATTCTCTTAATTCTCATTCTCCCCCCACAAAAAATATTTTTATTTTCTGAAGAAAATGTGAGTGATACCTGCCTATGTGAAAGTTCTCACCATGTTGCTAGGTGTTTTATTTGTTTGCTTGGATGTTGCTAGGTAGGTGGTTGCTATGGTTTTCTGGGTAGTTGCCAGGGTTTTGCCATATGGTTGCTAAGATGTCTTTTTGATGCAGCTGGTTGACCAATAAAGGCATAGACTGGTAGGAAAAACAACACACCAGCATTTAGCACACAACATGCTGTTTTAAAATTTCTAGCCTGTATGACAGACACAGTCAGATGATATCTGGACATTAAATCCTGCAGGTTTTAGATGGTAAACAGACTGTTGTGTGATAATGGTGCCCGTTGGCGTCACATTTATTAGCTGTTTGACATTCAGGCAGAGGCAGTGGGGATGAGGGGTAGCCTTGGAAACCCTTCGTTTCATCACGTGTGTGATGCCATTGGTGGAGCCTGTCCTGATGTGTTTGGGTGTCTCTGAGCCGTCGATAAGTATTCCTTCTGTCTGTGCATGAAAGAGGACATCCCTCTCTCTCTGTGAAATGAGGCCAGGTCCATTTCTGGCTCCTCGCAGATGAATTTGGAGCAATAGAAATTTCACAGATGTTACACACAAACCAATTCGCCTTTCTGACAAACTTGCGTGTTTATTTACATCCAAAAACTAGTAGTTTTTTCCCTTGCTGGACATGTAGACATCGACTCAGTCAACTTTTAAATAAGACACCATGCCAAAAATCTTTGCTTAGTGCTTAGTGCTTAGTTGGACCTTGTTGTCTCCATGTAGATACATTCTGTTCATGCACAACCAGACCAAATCAAACAGGAATCTTTTTGAATGTGTAGAACCAGATGTGTAAAATCTGATTTTCTGGGCTACAGCTTCAATTGCCTGTTTTTTTTTTACTTTTAGATATATCGATTCAATGCAAAGACAGTCGCTATGGCAACCCATCAGCTCTGGAAGGGAGCTTTTCCGCCCCCTCACACACTTACGGCAGACACAGGGCCGCAGAGATGTGATGTGTGACAGTTCCTATAGCTCACTAACAGCTGTGAAAAGCATCTGATTGGACAGCTGAAACCTCTGCCATCATTACCTGCCCCTATGGAGTCCAGAGAAGATCTTGGTATAGGACAAGCTTGTGCTGGTCTGCGTGATGGGGGATATGAGTGGAGAAAGAGGAGGTCTTGTTTCTGTGCAGTAAGGGACCATCTGTTCAACCACCAGCTCTGTTCCAAAACCTGCTACCTATCTAGGGAACGTTTTAGTCATCACAGCTTGATGCTGATGTGAAGGTGGTTTTAAATAGTAGACTGCACTTTTTTAACTCTCTGGAATATTTGGGTCTGATTGGTCAATTGTAACATATCATCGTGAATTTTTTTGCTAGTGCATATGGTTGCTAGCATATGATATAGGCCTTTGTATACCTGACCAATGTCTGAAGCAAATAATTTCCTAATTTTGTACATCGGTTTATTTTGTGATACTGACCTATGATCATTTTTATAATGGAAATAACGTTCCCTTAACGTTTAACGTAATATATTTTTATAACATTCATTATCCCTTGTTTAGAAAATAGGTCATTTTGAATGCATTGCAATAATCTACAGGTATAAAGTTCTATTTTGGGCCACAGTTTGCTAACAGGGAACGTTCTCAGAACACTGGCTAACATAGCCCAAAAGTTCTCTCAAAGTTCCCTCAAAGTTATCAAAAACAATAGATTTTTTCACCTTCCTGTTCCCCATGCTGGATGGAAATGGATGGTGTGAGTGTGTGTGTGTGTGTGTGTGTGTATGTGTGTGTGTGTGTGTATGTGTGTGTGTGTGTGTGTGTGTGTGTGGCTTCTGCTGTCTGCATGAGTTTTTGGTCTTAAATACACATGTCTTTTTGCAGTCGATGAAGTGAGCTATCCATTCTGTGTACGCTTAAGTGAGGAAAATATTGTCTCAGTACAAAACAACGACATGATAGGAAAACAAACCCATGAGTTAGCCCGAGAGTGTATTTTTACCTAATTAATCTAATTACTCTCACTGGAATCAGAATAAAACAGGTTTTAATATAATCTTTTCATCTCTAGTCTCTCCAGACATCAGCACAAAAACATGCCTCGGTTTATAAACACCAGTCGGTCCGTTTCAACCGCCTCGGCCCGCCTACACCCGTACACCAAATATACCCGTCACGAACCAGCTGTCATCATCCAACAGGCCTCCTCTTCATCTCCACAAACCAACGTCTCACTGGTACCTTCCTTTCAGACTGGACTCAAAGCAGAGCAGCCCCACAGACAGAGAGAGCCAGAGTTTGCCCCCTCAGCAGTGCAAATGATGGAAGAGATTTTGTTTACAGCTGGTCTGAGCTGTTGTCACGCAGTTATAACTGCAGCAGAGGACATGAGTGTCATGTTGGAGCTGATGTGTCGAACATGGAGGGATAATAAAGTGTGGTTCAATGACTAGAGCTGAGCTGACACAGTGTTGGACTGAAAAGCTGATTTTTGTAAAGATTAAACTCATTTGTGTAACAGTCTGTTGTACTATAAATATTGTACGATCACATGATCACTATATGATCGCACTGTGCAGATATAAGCACACTTGAAATAAAATGTCACTATTGAGGTAGAGGAAGAATGAAAGCGAGAGAGTAACAGAAAGAGGATGAGAATAAAAGTGCATGACACACTGAGACATACTCATCTGACATTCACAATCACGCAGAGTACGTGTGTGTGAAAGAGAGAGAGAACATTGAGAGGCTCTCTCTCTTCCTCTCTCTCTCAGAACAGCTGAGAGGAGTCATCTGAGACCGTCACAGTGTTGCGGTAAATCAACTCTTACTGTGAGCACAAAACACGGTGAAGTTACATGCTGCAAGCAAAGCATCACAGCCAGTCAAAACATATCTGACCTTTATTGTGAACAGGGATTTTTGGACCAATAATGTTTCACTGTGGGCGGAGCTTGTGTTGTCTGTCACTGTAGCATGTCACACCTGATGCACCAGGATGTGATGTAATAGTTTATTTGTTTGTTTGTTTGTTTCACTGCTGTTTTTGTGCAACATATTTCATGTTGCAACTCTCTGTTTACAGACATTTTAATTACTAATGATGAATTTATTCTCTTATTAAAAAGTTACTGTGGTTAAACATGTCACAACCATGTAGCGTAGAATTGTTTTACACTTTGTGGTGTAAGCAATATCTGTCAGATTTAAGAACAATGTTATTGATATATATGGTATATAATATTAAAAAACATTCCACTAACATTACTGCAAGAATGTTTTTGATAACTTTGTGAGAACACTAAGCAACGTTCTGAGAACGTTCCCTGTTAGTTGGGTAATTACAGTAAAAGCCGGCTGAAGTGATTGTTCAGCCCGGGTGGCTGTCAGGAGTGGCTCTGTGTCAGACCGCTGAAGGAAAAGAGCCAGTGAGAGAGAACAGTGTGTTTGGGTCGACCCCTGTTTCCCACGGGATGTTCTTTCTGAAGCTGCCTGTCTCTTTGCATTGAGCGCTGGGCTGGAGCACAGGACGACACCTCATTGTGATTCATTCAGTGGAGCTGTTACCACCAGGCCACCACAGAGGCCCCCAGGGGCCCTTGGGCACCGTTGCAAAAACCTGCTGTAGAACACAACACCTCAACTCGATCTCTCTCTCATTTTATAACCATATGTGCAGATTTGTGTTCATTTAAATTCAAATCTGTCGATTATTTATTTTCCAAATATATTGTTCAATGTTCTTCTGCTGTCTAATGAAAATATTAGTTTTATGTGCATTGCTTATAGCACACAATTGTCAATTATTCTTGCATTTATTGCAATTCTGTTGTCTGTTTTTTACAGGTTTGCCAAAGTCTGTCTGTTTCCCAAACACTGTCACTTTATGGCATTTGTCAGACAGACAGATAATCCCATGTTAATTTACCAAAACTAAATCTATAAACCACATAGAAAGTTAGTGGTCACTTTAAATCAATTGATTAATCTGATTGGTTCCACTGTCATTTTTGCTGGGTTTGCAGAATGCCTGAATACATCCTGCTGGTAATGTACATGACACAATGTAAATGTGTACAGGTGAAATGAAGTAACTTGGCAAGCCCACACGTACCCCACAGAGCGAGGGAGAGGAAGAGATTACAGAGTGTTAGGAGGCACATGTGATCCGTCCTCTGGAGCTTAAGACATTTCAATAATGATGTATGAGCACACGGCCTCCTGGGATGCCCAGGACATAACCCAGATTCTGTGCTCGGGCGTGCAAGAAGATCTGTGAGAGTGAGAGAGAGAGAGAGAGAGAAAGAGAACATCTTAATGGTACATCAACATGGCTGTTTGGTTCAGGTAGCCTTGCCTTTTTCTATCACTGCATAAAACAAACAACAATATTCAGTCATTATTTGTGTATATTAAATTTTATACAAGGAAGCTCAACATTTTATTGGCTTATATTGCTGTCTGACTGTGCGCTGTGTGGATTTGACCCAGATCAATCTGTCACAGTGTGTTGTCTTCACACTGACTTACTCCAGTTTCAGCTGCATTGGTTAAAAGTGATGTTATGGCTCCATCTAGTGGAATTTTGTTTCATAAAGAATGTTCTGGATTTTATTCACAAGAACAATAACTTGGAGGGATTGTATTTGGTTAAAACAATTGTACTTTTATGTGCAGTTATGTGCTTACAACTGAAGTCTATGGGGCAAGGCATTCTTTTAAAACTGAAATGTAGGCATGCTTTTGGTTTTGTTGTAAACATTGTACAAATGATACTGCTTTTGCAAGCATTTTTTCACTGAGAGATGAGTTGAAATGATTTTGTCTTAATCACCAGCATGTTGCAAACCCATGAGACTTAGTTTGTGTTGAACCCGGAACATTCCTTTGACATTTGACTTCCTGTGACTGGTCAGGCCTTCAGACTGTTAAACTAACCCACATTAAGATGCCTGTGCCTTCAGTAAAACAAATAACCACAGACAAACAGACAGACATGCCAACACATGACACTAAAGTAAAACACGACAGCAAAGGCATGTGTGAAGCATGTAAGATATTTTCACCCCGATCGCTCACATGACGGTTCTGTCATATGATCTTGAGGTCTTTCCTCTCTAAACAGGACTGAGAACATTATGTGTCCCTCGAGTCAAATAATAACAAACACGCAGCGCTTGAATAGCAGCACACGGACAAGAAGTGTTATGTGTAAGTGATAATGTACAATCAGCTGTTTGCTAGTGTAAATAAACCCCCACAGAGAGATCGCTGGAAGTGTGTCAGGGGATTTATTTTGTGATAACAACCAGCTCAATGTACACTATCCTTTTAATTATGGCTACTTACCACGAGGAAACAATCAAACGCATTGGTTTGAGATGAAATATTTTATTAGTTATGATTGTATTATGTAAAACTTTTAATCCCCATATGTGATTATTGCGTCTGTTAACACTTAATCCCTAGATGTGATTGTTGTTATGCTTAAACAGATATCCCATAAATGTAGATTGTAATTTGGTATTAGTGAAGTGGTATATGTGTAGGTCTTCTAAAATATTTGGTTTTGTTTTTTTTGTTTATTCACTTCATTTGTAATTATTTCTGTGGGATTTTTTTATTTTCATATTTGAATGTTGGACCTTAAGATATTTAATTTGCTATAATTTGCAATTAAGATAAAAAAGGGCCGTTCATGTAAGCCTGCATTATCAAAACACACTTCATTAGACCAAACACAACACAATCATAAATGCTTGTAAATATAAATGCAAATAGATGAGCGTGTAAAATGTTATTAGCTCCAGACAAACTCATAGACATGTCCGGAAGTGTTTCTGATGAGGGTGATACAGTAACATGTTGCCAAATATAGACCTTGTTAAACAGTTTTTGAAAGTTTTCATGAATGCTCAGATGAAGGCTTGTAACTTTATTGAGAATGATGAAAAGATAAAAGTATAAACCCTTACTGCAGGGGTTTAAAAACACGGTGTCCTCTACAGCATCAAGTGAGGTTACCGGCCAGCCACTGAAAGGTCACCATCTCCAGAGACTGAATCATGTGACCACAGCGACACACACAGAATAGCTCTATTACACACACACACACACACACACATCATATGACTGCAGTGACACACACAGAAGAGCTCTATTACACACACACGCACATACTCATGTACACACACACATATAGATTATGTGCATTTATCCAAAACTAAAAAAATAAACACACTCACACAGAGACACATGGATCTTTATCATTTTTGTAGTTTGACAAAATTTAAATATCTCTCTCTACTATTCTGTCCTATGTGTTTGTTTGGGGAAAGCTGCTTCAGTTTTACAGTACAGTGTATGATTGACATATTGTATCAGAGTCGAATTCCTCAGAAATGTCTTTTCTCTCCCTCTCTTTCTCTCACTTCAGGGACAGACATGTAGGAAATGTCACGTCCATCACACATGTCCCCAAAGAGACATGACATTCCCTCTGTGTCCTCACAGGCTACATACCACACTCTGCACACATTTGTACAGCACACACAAACACTTCACGCAGGTTAACAGTATATCACTGATGTACAGCTACATTTCACACGAGTGCTTTCTGCTTATTTTGCACAAAATCTGAATAATAGTTTATCTGTTTTTAACTACCAAAAATTCACGGGGGCTAAAAACTTCAACAATTTTTAGTTTGATGTTGCCACTGTTATACTGAGAGACTTTTAATGTGCTTTTAATGAGGGAATTAGAGCTAATTTGATCTGTGGTCATGTGACAAACAAAAAATGCCTTTGAAATTACTTTGAAAGTGATGTTGGGCCCTTCGAATCACTTCATCTGACATCACTGGACAAGAACTTCCTGTCTGTGTAGTTCCACATCAACAGCACCATCAAGACGTTGTTTCACACCCTGACTACACCACCAGCCCAATGAAAACAGGTAAAGAGCCAAGCAGGTCGGCAGGTCACACAGATAAGCTGTTACAAAGATCACAAACACAATGGCAGAATACACCAGAGCCCTGGTCACATGACCCAGAGAGAAGAACAGACCCCACCATGACAAGAGCCAGCTGCTGCCGCCCACACTGGCTGTACTGCCCGGCCAGGACAGGTGAATTCTGGGTAATGTGGGGAGTTCATCTTCTGCGTCCAGGCTCTGGGGTTCATGAATGGGATTTAAATGCCTCTCTTCATCTTTCTGTAGCTCTAAATTGTGTGTGTTAACATTTGTGTTCAACACGCATAAATCGCTTTCATTCAGCGTCACACTCTGCGTTTCTAAAGAAAGACCAAATGGTTCATCTGGTACATTTCTAGAGCTTTCCTTTTCTTCCTCTAGTAGCTCAGGATGAGACTCTGTTTCCGTCTTTTCCATGCTATTTTTCTTCTCTGGCTTGCTGGATTTATTTATATCCTTCTTTTCTGAAGATCTTCTAGTCTGTCTATCTGTGAGCGGCTCGTCTCTGATCCCTGTAAATGTCAGGGTGTCTTTGTCCGCCCCGCCTCTGTTTTCTTTAACCTTTGCTTCATCGTTTGAGGTGTTGGAACGGCCCGTGAATTCCTTAGTTAAGATTTCATCTCCCACTTTGGAATTCTGAGTTTTGAGGTCACGTGCGGTTTGCACTTCCTCCCCTGGGCTTGTTAGAGTGTTGTCTACACACAAAGGTCTGCCCGTGTTTTCCTGATGTGGGGTTTGGCGGTCACCACACGCCACAAACTCTAGCCCCGCCCCCTCTGGCCCTTCTTCTAATTCAAACTCCACCCTCACATGCTCTGTCACTAACTCTAGCTCTGCCCCCTCTAGCTCCACCTCCTCTGACCCCGCCTCCACATCTAGCTCCACCTTATTTAGCTCCGCCTCTAGCTCTATCTTCTCTTCTGACTCATAAGCAGCATATGTTGTAGGTGTGACCCTTGGCTCTTCCTGGGGCTGGTAATCCTGCCCTTTAGATGGGCTGGTGCTTGAATCCTTGGATTTCTCAGTAGGGTGGGATTCTAGGATTCCCCCGGTGCTCCAGTCAACAGATCCTTTACAGACACTCACAGAATGAGACGTATCATTTTCAGCCCCCTCGTGCACATCTAAGATCTTTTCTGTGCCCCTCAGAAAAGCCTCCCAGGCATCACACGCTGATGTTTCATTGTGATCTTTATGTAACTGGTTCTCTGCGATTTTTCTACTGCATACATCAAAAGGTTTCACATTTGCAGGAGTCGTTATACCACCCCAGTCCAGAGAAAGTGGAGGGATCTCATGATACATCAGTATAGGGGGCGTGACCGTACCGTGTCCCTGTTGGTTGTGGACAGCTTGAACATCTTCTCTGATTGGTTTACTCAGCCATGGAGTGGGCATTAAATCTGTAGCACTTTCACCTGTGTGGGAAATCTCTGCTTGTGGTTCCGTCTTTTTCTGAGAGAAATAATCCTGCACATGTGCCAAACGGGCCGCCCTGCGTTTCCTACGACGATCCACCTGAAAATCAGAGACACAAGAGCTGGTCACGAGATCACCGGCAGCCTGATGTTTATCCGCTCTCATTGAGAAAGTTCAGATTTATTAATAGTTTCACATGACTAATTGTAGGAGACGTGTGGAATGAGTTAGGCTGTACTGTACAGCGTGTGACATTAGCAGCTGTTCCAAACTCAGCCAGCTTCAGTCAGCATGTGTTTCATGAGAGCCAGTGACACATCAGATTCTGTTCCTTTATCTTAACTCATCATTTATAGTTCAGGTTGTAAGAACGTTTCCCTAATGTTTCCATTAAGTAACAAAAATGTTAAAATGTTATGTTGAATGTTCTAGGAACGTTTAAAATGCCATTTTGTTATATTGGATTTAACATTATTGCTTGCTTATAAGAAGAACGTTATTCAAACATGTTTTAAATTTTAACTTTTTAAGAATAACTTAAGAATAACGTTTTTGATATATTATACACAACATAACAAAATCATTCTACTAACATCACCACAAGAATGTTTTTGATAATGTTAATAGAAATTTTATTACAAAATATAGTGCACAAACTGTTTTTAATGTTTTTATAGTATAGTGCACAAAATATAGTGCACAAACTGTTTTTAATGTTTTTATAGTATAGTGCACATTATTTTATGGTGCTTGTTATATTTTTGAAACTTGTCAGGAAAAACAATGAGTTATTCTATAAAATAACTAATAAATGTTTCAGTCATGATGAGTGAGTAAATGAATCACTCGGCCTGATGTGTGTCAGACTGTCAGAGAGTTCATTGTTCATACCAGAGGTTTGCAGCAGTCCCTCAGAGATTTGGGGGAAGTTGTTTCTGCTTCTGTATCTGTTGTGCTCTTCGTATTACACTCAGATGCAGCTTGCTCTGAAAAAACACCCTCATCCTCAGTTTCTCATGCTCAGAATCCAAACACTCTGAATGAAGGTCTCCACACTGAGACTCACCTGAGATCTCTCTGCTGGTATCTGTGGGTGTCTCCTCTGTGCAGGTCTTTTTACTGCAGATATACAGCAAGATTTAATCACACACCAACCACAGGTGCAAACCTACTGTCTGCAGGCATAACAAAGAGTGCTAGAGAATGCTGTCTGTTGAGTCACATGATATGCAGACTTGATAACTCGACTCCATGTTGCTCAGGTGTTGTGGATAGTTGCTCAGAGGTTTTTAGAATGCTGCTATATAATTGCTATAGTGTTGCTAGGTGGTTGCTAGGTTTTCAGGGTAATTAGTAGTTTGTTGCCAGGGTGTTTTGGGTGGTTGGTACTGGGGGATTATTTTTTGGCTCCAGTCACAGCCTGCCCCCAGATCTCATACCCAACATGATATTCGGGCACCATCTAGATGTGGTACCAAAATATCACCATCTCGGTTCTCTCTTTGAATGAGTATGTGTTGTATTTGAGCTGTTTTACGGTAAGATCAGTCGTAAAGTAACAGCACACCAACAAAAGCTGCACAGAGATTTCATTCATTCATCATTCATGTTTGTGGCACAAACACTGCTGAATATATTATGTGTATTAATGTATTATGTTTTGACACATTGGTTTACTTGGTTCATAAATCTAACCTTTGTCTTCATAATTGATTCTGTCTCTGTCAGTGGGTTTAATATACGAGCGGTTGTAGCATCTCTCACCTGTTTGTTTTAAGGCAGCTCCTGATACCTTTCTGGCTATTTTCCTCTATTAACTTTTCCTGCTCTTTCTCCATCTCTCTCTCTTTATCTTTTATTTCAGTTCTTCGTCTCTGGTGGCAGAAGAAAATATAGTTTGCCCCACTGTTGTTGGCCCAGAATGCCCCGGCCGCACTCTCGTACCGCAGGCAGAACTCAACTCGTGCCCCTTCGGCCCCGAATGGAGGCGTCATCATGAGCTGGAAGGAGAATCTGTCCGTCTCTCCGTCGCTGGACCCGGGAATGTACTCCGCCAGCAGGTTGAAGTGACTCTGCCAGCCGTCCAGCGTAGTGTGGACGTAGACGGCCTTGTGGAAGCACAGGTTGAGAACACGGATGATGCCCCTGATGGTGGTGGATCCAGGCAGCAGCTCGATGCTCTCCAGCTCCAGTTTCTGCTGATGAAGTCTCATCTTCAGCTCCTGTTCGGAGGCCGGGCAGGTGAAGAGGCAGGACAGGTAGTATTCCTCACCAGCTTTGCTCTGCGCTCCCAGTAACACCATCAAATCCCCCAGCCCTGATGATTCCCGGTTGTCATACTCCTTCACGGACACCAGGTCCAGACCGAAGGCATCAGCAAACGACACCTTCCTCCGAACGGCAGCCGGCGAAGGATCACGTTCCACCTCCTCGAATTCCTCTGCAAAACCTCCTTCTGGAGTCTGGGTCACCATCTGTTCTAATTGTTCTTCTTCTCTGTCCTTCCTCACACAACCTCCGCAGGTGGAGAACTCCGGGTTGGCAACCACGGAAGGTGCAAGTCCTTCTGCGGACATGCCTGCGTGATGTTATCGCGAGCAGAGTCGGGCAGTTCAACTCAAACCCTCTGTAACTCTCACGCGCCGTGTGACTAGCCACACAGCATTAGGTTGCAGCTAAACATTGTGCTGTTGCCAGGCTTAAAAATAGCAGCAAGAGCTTTAAAACTATGGCTGTGTGTCACAGACAGACGTGGGGACTTTGATGTGACCTCTTCTGAACCTGCAGCTTGACTGAGCCGATACATTATGTATAGAGGACACTAGCTGTCACTTTAGAACTAAAAGGTTGTGAATTAGTAGCGCAAGTGTTTGTTTTTGTCTTGTGATTATTTACGTCGGTTTACAATACCGTTTAAGCAGCACATTAGCAGCGTTAATGAGCTGCAGGTTTCTGTTGTGACAACTTGCCCCATGTCGTGTGGGCATGGGGTAAGTTGTCACACAAGGTCAGTATGTGATCATAAAGCTTTATGTTTTCTGGCAATTACAGTGGAAACGTGCAAGAGCTTTTCAATTTGAGACTTCACGGTTTCTCTTCACCGTGCCCATGCATGTTGCTTTCTTGTGTATTTTATTAATGGGCTCTTGTATGGGACTGTTTGAGTAAGTAGAGAGGAGATGATTGTGATTGTGACATTATGGAGGTGAGAATCAGACGGGTGTGTAATATTCACAGCTCTGTTTGTATTTTCGGGTGATTTGTTGGTGTTGGTCCTCGTAACTCACCACTAGGTCGCAGTAACTGATCAGTTTTGTGAACACAAGTTGAGTTTATTGACGAGCAGGTATGTTCCAACTCTGACCAGAAGGTGGCAGCAAACCTCTACGTTTAAGTCCAGCCGCACAACATTTCCCCAAAAGATTTTGCAAACGTTATTACACGCTGAAAATATGTGTTTTTTAGCTTGTATTTATTTATTTGTTTGTTTATTTGTTTTGCGTAATGACAAGGTGGATTCAAATGTAGTTTGTCTTGTCTTAAACTGCGACTCTTAATGAAATTTATGTTGAAATTCGTGGCAATGAATAAAAGCCATTAACACCTCTGCAGACATCCGACAGCTATTTATGATCAGATTCTTCAAGTGTTAAAAATGTCCTCACAATGAAAGTCAACACCGCTATTTCCTTATTTAAATAATGTTGTGCAAAAAGCATCATTATTTCATCCACCTCCTGATTAAATCTATACCACACAAATACAAAATATAGAAAGAAGGCTGAGTCAAAATATTAAGTATACCAAGACACATTAAAGAAGTTATTTTCAAAGAGAGTCAGAGACATGAACATCTGGACTTAAAATAAATCGTATTGTTGTATTTCGATAAGCAAAGCATGCTTATCAACATTTATTTGCGTTTATTTGTGTGAAATGTTTCAGTCCATAACACACAAGATGCACAACCCAAACTTCATTCAGACTCATTCACAACGTGAAGTGTCCTGAATTTCAGTGAACAAAGAGAAATAAAGCGAAGTCGTGTCATGCAACAGAGTTTGACAGATTTCAGATCATCAGCTGCAAAGGTTAAAAGCTCATTTAAACGTTTTAAGTGTGTGTGTGTGTGTGTGTGTGTGTGTGTGTGTATAAACTGGCAGCTGATGTATGTTTCACATGCAATAAAATGTTCATTTAATAGTAAAACAAAACTTATATATGCATCACATTTACGTCACGTTTAAAAAAAGAAAGAAAGCACAACACACGGACTGCGTTGCTCTTTTGTCTGAACGCTCAAAATGAAGAAACAACAACAACAACAACAACAACAACAACAACAACAAACTTCTGTTGACTTGTTTACCTAGCAGGTGGACGTGACGTCACGCGGGGGTCGCAGCACGCCCCACAATAACAACATGCCCCTCCGCCCGTTCTGATAATCCCCCCCGAAACTCGGCCCGGTACGTCCCGATGTATTGAATCGCGACGCAAAAAACAAGCCGCCGCGTCGCGTTGCGCGTCATGCGAGCGCATTCAAACAGGAGCCTGCGTTCCCCTCGCGTTTTTTCTGTACGGTTGCATCGATAATAACAGCGCCGCACCGCCTCGCCGACAGACGCCGGACAAACGCGTTGCGCATCTCCGAGCGGAGGAATATCAACAGCCCGCAACACTTCGTCGCGCGTTGCGCGTCGCGTTTTCGCGCATCTCGGGAGCTCAAGCGCTTTTATTTCGGTGAGTTTTCACGGGTTTGCGACTTTCGGACTCGAACCCTCCGCGTTTCCCGTGACCTGCACGTCGCGGGCTCGCTGTCCTGCTCGTCTGCTGGCGGGCGTCGCGGGCGTCGCGGGCGTCTGACGCTCGTTTGGAGAGTTTTGCGGAGTTTCTTTCTGCGGAGAGTCCGCAAACATCCGCGGACAGTTTTTACTCGCTCGCTTTTTTAGGCATTTCTGTGTTTCTTCGCTTTGTTTTTGGTTGATTTTGTGCGTTTGCGTTGGTTTGTAAAGTGGCGTTTAAAGTTAATGGTTGAAACGCGTTTTAAAGCTTTTCTTTGTCTACAACAATTGCGCAGTTCAGTTCAAGTTTTATAATGCAGTACAAATGCAGATGTTTCCTGAACAGGTAAAGCTGAATTAAATCAACACTTACAGACAACTCGAGCATTGATTTGAACTCGCAAAATATTATTCCTTTAATTCAGTGAAAGCTACTGCTTATTATTAAAACAGACCAAATTGTTTTTAATAATAACAAATAATAACAAATGATTATTGGTGTTCAATATACTGTAGTCTGATTTTTTTTATTTGTAAGATTCAGTATTGAAACAATTTTCAATACTGAGTGTAAAACTGACTATTTAAAAAGTTGTAGTATTACACACACACACACACACACATATATATATATATATATGTGTGTGTGTGTGTGTTTATTATTGTTTATTATTATTGCTGTTTTATTCATTATGATGATTATTGTTAGGCTTCATTGCTTTTATTTCCATAATTCAGAGTGAATATTTCATTGCTTTGGTGTGCACAGTAAATCTGTGGGTAAGTCTCATGCTGTTGTGTTTGAGTGTTAAAGGACGGCACTTCTGTAACACTCACATTTACTGCCGGCTCTGTCTCAGTGCGTTAAATAGATCTGCCACTGAATTAACAGGGAAGGTGAATTTTTGTAGGTGTGTAGTGTTGTAGTTACGGCGTCTGTGAGGGCTGTGATCAGTGTTTTCACCCAGAGAAAGCATGAAGAAGCAGGAGAACCTCTGTGTGATTCTGGCAGGTGACGTGCAGGTGCTCCACACTAGATGCTGCGTCCTTCAAAGAGGCCAAAATAGCAGCAGTAAAATTCAGCCGCACACACACACACACTGTGCCGCTCCAGATGTGCTTTGTGATGTGAAGCCCGGCCCTTCGTTAGGCACACGCGGCTCTTCCCAGGTGATTTTAATTAGCACAGTTTCAGTGAGCAGAGTTTGGAGTGTGATGTTTCACGTATGACGTGTGTGTGTGTTGGGGGGTTGACCTGTGTCAGGGGAGGGGGGCCCAAACGTGAATGATCCTGGTGTTTTTGCAGTCATCGCCTGATTGCAGCATTAATCACAGGTTGGTGTGTGTGTGTACGTCTCTATCCGCTGCTTTGCTTTAATAGAAAAAAGTCTGTCTTTTTAGAAATAATGTGTGTGCATTGAGTAAAATAAAAATCATTCGTCCGGATGAAGCTGCCACGGCGAGTCGACTAGTTATAGCGCATGCGTTTATTCATATCGATTTTGTTTCGAATGTATTGGAAAGCCTGTTGGACTGGCAGTCGTTTTTGGGTTTCCAAAACGACATCACTGTGATTCGTGTGGGTAGGACTGTTTTGTCACTTCTCTCCACTACATTGTTTAAAATCATAGGTTTAATTCATAGTTCCTTTTGCAAACTGTTGGTATGGCAACTTCCAGTCAGTACGGCCCTCTGCGTGTGAACCCCATAAACTCAGTTTTTCATCTGCCGACCCCGTCACCTCCGTCAGCCCTTCACCTCTACTGTTTTCAACAGACCTGGGTTACTTTTCCTTTTAACTATTTTGGGAATGAAAAAGCAAAAAAGAAAAGATTAGTTTTTGTTACGTTACTAGGATAAGCGTCGTAAATAGCCTGTGTTTTAATCGACACGTCTCTAAACAGGGTCATAAAACCCTAATGGCAATTAGGGCGAATAACCTACCGTTTCTATCCATGTTAACTTCACAGAAATGTTTCCATGACAACCTTCATGCACATTAAGGCAACCAGAGGTGAACAAGTAATGTTTTTCCTCTCTCTCTCTCTCTTCCTCTCTCAGGAGTGGAATCTGTGTTGACAGTTTTGGCCTTTAATGGCACTTTGGTGGCGTGTGAGAGAATTTTGTTTACCGGGATCATATGTTGCTGCTGTCAGCCTCCACGAGACTGAGTTCTTCAGATAAAAGACAAGCTTAAGAGGTCTTACGCTCTGTAATTACCCACATCATCAGAATAATGTTTGCTGTGCTCTCGTAACTAAGAAGCAGAGTGTGTGATTTTTTTTTTTGTGCTGTTCTCCAGATCTCTGCTGAGCCTTTGTGACTGTTGGTTTCACACAGAAATGCTTGTTTCGGGGACTTTATCATTTTTTGGGTCATGTTGTGGATGTTTTTTTAGCGGTAGTCAGAGCTTAAAATGTTTAACACACCTGAAGTGCTGTCCACGAGAACGTTGCTTTTATAATTACTCTGACTTCATTTGAGGTTTGCATGCGGTGGCTTAGATGTTTTGCCGCTGAGATCTGCGTGTCTCATAGAAATCGTTGCTTTAAGCTTTTACTTGCACAGAGCTGAGATCTGGTTGTGTGTGCAGTGTGACGACACTGGTTCACAGAAATAAAATCACATGACCGCTGTAATACAGAAAGGTGTAAGAACCGCCCAAAAGCCTTTCTTCACAACATTAATAGCGAGCGACCAGTATGGATTTTTATAAATGGCTGATGCAGATTTTTACAGTGACCGACATAATGCAGATACATTATGATAGATTTAATTTAATAATGTTTATAATTTAATTAAATGAGTGCTTGTCGTATAATACTAATTAAGACAGAATTGTTAGAAATAATATTAGAAAGTTTTTTTTTAATATTGACTTTAGATGTTGGAACTGATTCCAGAGGACTGCTGATTTTTCCAGAATGCTTCTGGAATTCTTTAACCATTTTTGAATATGTCACTAATATAATATCAGTTCTGTTATGTTTCCTGTTATTTCTTTTGGCTTGAGTTTTTGTCAGTCTCGTGTTACAGGAATGCTTGTTAACTGTAGTTACACTGTAGTGTCGGTTAGAGACAGTGACAGAGAAGCCCAGAGTAAAGCAGAGAGTGTCATCTGTAGTGAGAGGCAAGGTCAGCCCTGCACAGAGCGAACCTGCCCGCAGCCTCTCTGTATTGTAAACAATAAATCCACAGAACCAGACGAATGATGAAGGTGTGACTGATGATGTCACATGCTTGAGTTCCTGATTAACGTATAATATTAATTCAGCGTGTTTGCTCTAATTATCACAAATCTGTTGATTCAAATTATTTGGATGTTTAAAAAATTACTGAATGATATTTCTCATGACCGCAACCGGTGGTTAACAGTGAAGAAATCTGGTAAATATTCTTAAATGAAGGACAAATGGAGGTAGAAATCCTGAAGCTGTCACCATTATAAGCCTTTCCTGTTAATTCCTGAACACGGTCCTCTTCTAACTGGAATCTCGGAGGAGAATTCTGTTAGCAGGAAAAAAATGTGTTTATTTGAAACAGGTTGTAAAAAACAGAGGGAAAGTGACGGTAACGTCTCCTGACAGGCGTATTAGGCTGCAGAAAGCGCATCAGGCCTGCGGCGGTGGGCATATGGTGCTGCCTTCTGCTGGTGTCCCTCCAGAACAAACTGCAGCGCTGCGGCAGGGTCACGACGGGCTCGGCTTCAGTCCTCCTGCCCTCTGTAAATAATAACAGGGCAGATGAATGCTCCTTTTGTCTCTGACAAGGGCAGAGCAAATATTTTTAGTTTGACTTCTTGGCCTGAATTGTTTTCTAGGGCTGTATTTTATTCTTTTACCGAGTGTGTGTTAATGTCCATGACCTTCATATTCGTTGTTTCAAAGGAAAGTCAAATTTAGTTTGACATTAACCTTCATTTTTATAGCAGACTTTCTTCTTACCTCCATTTGCCAAAATAATTCCATGAAATTAGTGTTTGTTTGGACATCGGCTATTTTAATACAGTTTTTTTGGACATGCACTATGGTGAACAGTAGATGGTTCTTTGTATTAATTCTTTAAAAGGCTCCAGGATTTTTTTTTATAAGTGCAGAAAATTCAAATTTTATTATTGACGTTAAAAATGTATATTACATATAGAATTGTGTTTATGTGTAAAGCTAACACACACATATATATATATATATATATCTAACAACCATAGCAGCAAACTGTAAAAAAGAGATTGGCTCATTCTCATATCATTCTGCAAGGCAATAATTAAATATCTAACGAAATATCAATATTTCTGAATAGATAGCATTTTGTATATTGAAACCCTCATTATTGAAGCTTCATATGTAGCTACAGCTTCGCACTGTCTCTCCATGGAGTCACAGTATGAATCTGGGGGACTGTAGGAATGTGTGTGTGTGTGGATTACACAGGACTCTTGGCTTTGTTTGGTGTTCTCAGATGTCTTTAGATGATTCAGGCACTGCGGAGGGTTAATTATTCTCTCTCTCTCTCTGTCTCTTTCTCTCTCTTTGTCTTTGATAGGGCCACTCACAGCATATGACTGCAACAATGCAATAGTTTATTTTCGTGATATTTGATGAGTGGTTTTTAATTTAGATTGTCACTCCTGGCAAGCAGCAGGGCAGATGGTACATTTGAATGCCCATCAGAGCCTAAAACAACCTCCAGGCAGCTGTTGCTAATAAACTTTTTTTCTCCAGTTGTTTTTTTTGCTTTGCCGTTTTCCCTCCACGCAACACGTTTTAGGTCAAGAGGAGTCAAAACTGTTGCAACACCTGTTTCTGCATATGTAAATCTGTTGTTTTGTCATTTCATTAAACAAGGAGAAAAAGGCAACACTCCCTCGTGGTTGCAAATGTGACTGGCATGGAGCCCACTTGGCAGAGATGAGGAGGAGTAGGAGGGGAGATGAGAAGACAACTGCGGTTTATGTCGCACGACCGCAGGGTCGTCGCATGCTGCTGCTTCTTAGGGATGTCTTTTGAAATGCAGTTTTCCCTGCGACTGTCTTGAAAGGGGAGACAGTCCGAAAGCGCAGTTAACTTCTTTCTCCGGTTTGAAGGGGAGTTTTGAGATTGGGAAGAGACGGTTTCCAGTAGTGAGCGTCTGGCACACGTGAGGCTGCAGTTAGGGATGGGTTATGACCGTTGACTAGCGGGTAATTTGTCATCCAGCGACAGGTTAATCAAATAGTGGTGTAGACAGGGTTTTCTTAATTGTACTCTTATTGTTTTATTAGATGGAGTTTTTGATTTTAAATTGAGTACCGATATTGTGTGAAGACCTTTACGTTTTAAATAGTTGTAACAGTAAAACTGTTTTGGTAAAGTTTGACATCTCATAAATTCAAACGTTTTCTAGCGTAAGGTTATTTGACCGTTTTCCTAAACTTGTGCTGTTCTGTTGTGCTCCATCTAGACATTTTTGAATGCAAGAACTAATATGTAAACTAAAAAAAAAGAATTAACGTTCATTAATTAGTCATTTAGGCAACCCCAACTAGTTGTTTTTTAAAACATGTTGTGTTGTGTATATTCCTGGCTGCGTCTTGTACTACTTGAGCCCCCTCCATCCTGTTCCCATCGCCTCTCGTCATCTGCCATGATGTCACAGTTTTGCTTCAAGCCACATGTGCCGGTCCTGTGTGTGTACTGCCTGTGGGGCTAATTGCCCCAGCCACCCCCACCCCCTTTATCCCCCTAGCTATAAACTGCTGGTGCATGTAGATTTTACCCCTAACCAGAGCCCAGCAGCATCAGCACTGTCTTCATACCCTTGTGTAATTTTCCTCTCCCATCAGCCCCTTTTCTCCAGTTGCTCGTGTTGTGGGATTTGAGTTGTAATTCCGCCTGTACACTCAGAATGCAACAAATATGGCGTGAAATTAGAAGTTATTCCCCAAATATAAAACCTGGGCTTTGAAGATTACTGTCATCATCACCGCACCTCCGCAAGAACGTGTCTTCGGTCGCTGTACGGCGATGCCTCTCCTCCCACAATCATTTAACGTGTCGAGATGTACATGTTGAGATGTGTCAACATGTACAGGTGTGTTGCCACGGTAGCCTGTGTTTTATTAGTTGCATTCATCCATCTTACCTGAGTGGTTTAATTTGTCCATTAATCTGCACTTAAACTGCATGGAACCCGAGCTTCGCTCGGACGGCCCCCTTTGGTGGCTTCACGTGGGTCCCCGCCGTGTGTTAATCTTCCCGGGCCGTGGAGGTATCCCTCCTCCATTGGCTGATTTAGTATCTCTTTCTCTCCGTGAGGCTCTCGGAGCGCCGCGGCAGCTCTCTCTGATATGGAAGTTCATTAGCGATGTGTCTTTGATGGTCCTGCTTTTCATGTGACTGCACCCTCAAATACCTTGATGTAGAAGCTTAAGAAGCCATTGTGCCGCGAGCGCGTCTTATTTAGATCTGCATAGTAAATCAAGTCGAGTAAATAGCGAAGAAGCAGATGGAAGCAGGGAGATAAGACCCAGACGAACAATCGCATTTGTGTTTTGTTATGATGTTGACAGCGGCTAAAATTCACTAATCTAGCGCCACTGATCTGCATTTCAAAGAAATCTCATTTAGCAGCAGGGAGGATAAAGTTCTTTTCATTGTGGCCGCTTTTTCATTGCATTCTTCGCTAATTTATCTGCCGCAGATTTAACGGCGGCCCGGCGCAAGCAGCGTGCATGTTGCAAAGGGAACGTTAAATACTCTGAAAGCGGTAACGTCTAGACGTGAACCAGGGGTAATTACATGTCCGCTGATGAATGGAGAGAGTTTGAAGATTCATCTTTGTTCGTGGGGCCTGAATCGCTCGACTAACGCAGATAAGAGCCGTCCGGCCCCGGTCAAAAATATTGCAACTGCTTCCGCCTCCTAACGCCCCATCACACGGGCATGGTATTTACATGAAAAGGTAAAAATGATTGTGTACTGTAATCTGACTTGTTAGCATAATGTCTTCGTTCATCCGCACGCTCCGCGAGGGGCTGAAGAACTGTTCGTGCCCTTGATTTGAAACAGTTTATCTCGACTTTAACGCTCAGCTCCATGTAAATATCAGACAGTGCCATTAGGGGAAGCCGTGAATAGGTAATGCAGTGTGTATGTATAATTTGATAATATTTAGAGATCTCTTTGTGTGGTGGATTGAAATGGGTCTGGTATTGTGTAAACTCACCACGGTGGGGTCACGTAGATTAATGACATTGGTACAGCTTTGCAAGTTGAAATAAATTGTAAGTTTTCATGGTCCAAAGCTGTCGCGGTATTAACATAAACTTGCAGGCAGTTGAAATTAAACGGAACATTAAGAAAAAATAACATATTTCCAGAAGATTATTTTGTGGGAGTTATATTGCGATTCATTTGCACATTTGTGTGTACACAAAAGCACAGAGGAAACACCCTTAAATCAAATTTTGATAATAAATCTCGCATTCAAATGTTGACTGAGCTAAAACGCCTAAATATATTGCGAGTAAAACTCTATTTGTGCTCCTAAACTGAACGTACTTCCAGAATTATGAAAAGCGTATATGTTTGTATAATAAGCACGTGTAATCGAGCAGGAAGATGTGTATCTTAACACTTAAGCTAACAGGCAGACTGCGCTGTGCTCCGCAGAAGTTTGTAACACACAGTCAAACACAGGCAGTTCAGACAGTGGCATGTGGCAGATTTTGTTTGCAGAAATACTCTTCCAAGCAAAACCCCTCCTTCGCTTTTCTGTACAGTTCAGAGAGCACATTCCACAGGCACCAGGAGTTGTGAGTTGCCTACAGGGGCCTTCTGAATTCTGGGAGAGAAAATCCGAGGCCACTCGGTTTGCGTGTCTGACTGTGTTCTTCCTTACCGTGCCACACTGCAGTTCACAAGTGAACTGTACTCCTAAAAAAAGAGGAAATATGTTACAACTTGCAGTTTTTTTAGAAGAAAGGTGAAGCGAAGCACACGCTCATTTAGTCGAACATATCTGTGAGCGTCAGCAAAAAAATGGCAGAAACCTCGATGGAAAGTTTGATTTATGCTTGCTTAGTTTTAACCTGCCAGGCACGGCAAGCTGTTCCAGGGCAAAACAGTTTCCCTCACTTTTTTTGACGCGTGTTATTATTCAGAGTGTGATACAGTATGTGAGTCAATCTGAAACCCGGCTGAAGAGACGTGTAGAGGAAGCAAAGTTCTCTTTGTTCATTTCAATTATCTCATGTTCTTTTCGTAGAATTTAAACTTGGAGACTAATAAAAACCAATAAGAAAAAGAAACGTTTGAAATGACTTTCTGAATATGGCATATTCCCTTGTTTTTTGACAGATTCCCTCATACTTGGACACGTCTCTCCCAAACAAACACGGACATCAACTGAAGTTTCCCCTCAGGGTAAGATCGGAAAACACAGCTTCAGTTGTATCTCTGTCAACACTTTCATCTTTTGGCAGATGCACTCTTTGAAAAAGACATTAAAAAGAGAATGATCGTAGAGACACACACACACTGCGGTACGCTGATGTCTGAGCTTGCATCTGGTTATTTGATTGACCTGTTTTATTGATGATGTGTGACAGAATTTGTTGTAATTATTTTGGCTGGGAGATGAAAAACTCTCACATGACACAAGTAGTAAACCTCGTCTATAATGTAGAATCTTCTGAAACATCATTTTCTAGATGATACACTGTCATTTTGTACTGTTAACAACTAAATACACTATGCAGCATGCTCACAGTTCCATGCCTCAGAGATAAATGAATGTTTGTTTATGTGTTTCCTGTTCTGTGTTGTGTGTCGGTCAGGACGAGACCTGGTATGGCCATTGCTCGAAGAATTCTCTGAAACCAGGGAGAAAACGGTGAGTAAAAGCCGTCTGTAAAGTGCTCATTTGCATGTTCGATATGTCCGTCTCGACCATAATTGATATGTTCTCACAAAAATCACTTCCATTATATATTCCATCAACCACATCTCCAGAGAGGCCTTAATAACCAAGACTCCAGAAACCTCTTAAAGATTCTCGGGGCGTGATTACAGTCAAGAGAACTTTTCTGATGCCCTCAACGTTGTTGCATTAAGCAAAACAAGTGAATGTTCGGAGCTCCGTGGACCTCCACTGAATGAAGCTCAGATGATGTTCTGTCACCTAGTAAGTGCAAAATGTGCATAAGGAATCCCGCGGCGAGTGAGAATGTAACCACTGATTATCTGATGGAGGTTGTGGATCGTGTCATTAGCGATGTGCGACATTTCTAGACAGAGGACAGCAGTTGTGAAGAGTAAATGAGAAAAACCTCAGACTGAAGCAA
Organism: Chromobotia macracanthus; assembly: GCA_036877525.1. Classification (NCBI taxonomy): domain Eukaryota; kingdom Metazoa; phylum Chordata; class Actinopteri; order Cypriniformes; family Botiidae; genus Chromobotia; species Chromobotia macracanthus. The sequence continues at coordinate 2,335,651 of JAZGTH010000012.1, forward strand.
GCCAATTTATGCAAAGGCCAAAGTTGTGTGTGACTCTGTGATTTGAGCGTGAGATAATACAGAGGTTCTTGATTATTCGTAGAAGCATTCTTAATTAATATCCTAAAAAAAGGATAGAAAGGTATGTGTTGTTTCAGGTATGTTAGTAGTATTTCCATAGTTCAGCTTAAAAAAGTTGGGTAGACGCCATTAAAAATTTGGTACAAATTCAGAATTTTAAAAGTTTGACACAGTCGAGGCCATAACGGCCTGCTGCTGGATTTATAAACTTTAAGCTTCATTGAATCTAGTTCTTGCACTGGAATCTTGTCTGTAAAGAAGCCACCATCAGTGAGGACATTCCACCCCATCACTTCTGCCTTTGAGGTGCAGAGCAGATTAAAGTTTGCATTGGTGGAGATCTGGTTGGCTGAAAACCCCCAGAAGTCTCCACCTCTCAGAGCTGGGCGAAAACCCAGCACCCCTCTCCACCTTAAAGAGATTTGAATATTAGTTTTTAATTTGAAGAGTATCCACTTAAATCTTCAAAGATGAACTCTTAACTCATATCTGTTCTGGAACAGAAGTCTTCTGATCAGGACCGTTGAAAAAAGTATAATTGCCCCCAACTTCACATCGGCGGTGCACACGCATTATAAAATCTACAGCAATTAAGAATATCTGACCCGAGTTTAAAGTCGAGGGATGGAGTTGCTCACTCTTCGGATGGACGGCCCATCGCCTTTCGGCTTTGAAAATTGATTTCTTGTTCTAGTAGAGTGGCTGTCATTTCCATCTAAAATAGCTCAGTGAGAGCCCCTCTGCTCCCTGGAGTGGAGAACAACCTCCACGGAGCTTTACTCCGGACACTCAGAGGGGTATCAAAAGAACCGGGTTCAGTCTCCATTGGCAGGTCTCATTGTGTCTGATTTGGGATTGGGAAGAGGACGGTAGTTGGGGACGAAAGACAAAAGCTTGGTTCCTCCTAATCTTCATCCCCCGTTAACCTCAGAGCCCAGTCTGCTCCAGGGAGCACATGGCTGGCCAATCCCCTCATTTCTTGCTCACAGCGAATATTTTAAAGAGTTTTCATGAGGAAATGTCCAAGCCATCAAAGGTTAACTTCACGGTTCTGGTGTTTCTCTCATTCTCAGACTCTTCGCTTCATTGTTTTGTCTCCACATTAGAAAGAAGAAAGCGGTTTCTTTTGGATTCTGCCCAAGTTTCCATATTTCGGTTCGTGAAGTCATGCTGTGAGCAGATTAGAACTTGAGAGGCTTCTTGTCCAGACCATTTTCACATCCTTCTTTAAACGTGATAATAAGGGGTTTGTAAAGTGATGTCGCCTGCGTCAGAGGCGCCTTCTGCCCTCTTACTTCTAGGCCATTTGCTTGGCTCTCAGACTCTGTGTTTACCAGCGTTTAGAATCAGATAATACAAAACCCTGCACCTTCATTTTTCTGATAGGTGTTCAGATAACTTCAGACAGCTTTATTTACTCCCACCGTCAGTGAAAGGGAAACAGAAGGAAGTTGGTTTGGAAAAAGAGAGAATAAGCAGAGAATAGAGTTAGCAGGTAAGACCGACACAGTTTATTGATCCAGCAGGAGTGTTATTGTATGCTGATCAGTCGTCTGAATGGACCTGCAGTCAGTGTCCTTCACTGCGACTTCCACATGCTTCACTTGTCTGGAGTCTTTTGATACCAGCCCAGCAAGAAGCACAAAACCAGCCTGTTTCCTGTGAGTTTAAGTTGCAGATCTCTGAGTGTGTGGTAGATGTCACATAGTGTCAGACAGTAATGCATTTCTCTTAGTTGTCTTATGTTTTTTTGTGCAGAAGCTCGTGTTGTGGATTTCTGAGTGCTGGAATGATTATGAAACAAGACCCTCTTTCAGGCATGATATCAGCCTAGCAGGGAATGTTCTGAGAACGTTGGCAAACCGTCTCTGAAAGTTCCCTCAAAGTTATCGAAAATGATTTTGCAGTACCGTTAGTAGAACTTTTTTTAGTGTTTTATGTCATTTATCAAAAATGTTACTCGTAAGTTGTTAGTGGAGTGTTTTACAAACAGTACAGAGTTGTACAAAAAAGTTTGAATAATGTTCTTATAACCAAGCAATAATGTTAATACAACATCTAAAGACTTTTTGAACATTGCTAGAACTTCCCAAAAACGTTTTTACCATTTTGTTTCTTAATACGACATTTTAAGTAACGTTCTTGCAACCTAAAAGTGTTAGCTGGGGGTGAGATCAGATACAGGTTTGACTCGTTGCTCCAGGTGTGAGGAGTTAGGCAGGCTTTTTGTCCCCCGTTTTGTCCCCTGCATGTTGCTTGGAGAATATTTCCTGGTAGTGCTGAACCCCATGCGGTCATGAAATGGATTGTGGACTAGAATAGACACGGGGTGGATTAGAAGTGAATGTGCAAAGATTTGTTGTGCCTGAATGTAGGAGAATTTGACAGTATAACAGCATTACATAACTCCAATTTCAGCCAATAAGTTTGTGTGTTAAACAAGCGGGCGTCAGATTAGAAACTTATGTTCAGACAATTGTCAAATCAACTCCAACTGAGTATCAAATGCTAACAGACTAAACTTGGATTACTGTGTGAAACATGCTATGGAGTTAGCGCTCGATTAGCAGCTATTGGTTTCCTGGAACCAATTTATTTAGAGACTTTGAACCAACAGACTCTGAAGGATTTTGGCCTCCTGTGGAGTTGTGAGACGCCTAGATTATGCGAATAATTGACCACAGAAAGGATTCATTTAAATGTAAATTAGATTAAATTAGCTTAGTCTCTTATTTTTTGTGTGTGTTTTATGAAATTTCATTCTTCTCAATTCAAGAATTCCACGATCTCAATGCGTTTTGTGCATTGAAGTGTTTGATATTTCATATAAACAGCTAATATTATTTTTGTCAGCGTAAATCAGTGTTATACATTGACAGTATTCTCGGCTTTTGATTGCGCTGTTTTGAAGTATTTTCCCCGACTGAATGCTTTGTCAGGCCTCATTCACAGAGAAAGCTTTACTGCGAAAGATACAAGCCAGCTGCTTTGTTCTTCACAATAATTTGATCGTGGTTTGAAAAGTGATCTTGTGAAGAAGTACAAGGGCCTGGAATTTGTCTTTGCCACTGTGAGCAGCAAACACGTTCAATCAACTGTGTCACGCTTACCTGCTTTAAAAGATGTGAAACTGTTTGTCGTCGGGACATGAGCTCCCCCGATTCGGGTCACCTGACCATCTAAGTCTGGGATGTTGACATGCGTGTTGTTGCCGTAAAGATGTGTGTGTCTGCCGGTCTTGTGTGTGTGTGAGCGAATGTGTATTAGAACGTCTGTGCTGCCAAATCCTGAGTGTTTGGAGTCAGGTGTCTGATTCCTCTCTGTGGTGTGTTCATTTCTGTAAGCCAGTCTCATGAAAGTGCCGCCTCCAGGCCAATTCTGTGGTCACACTACCTGATTCTGAGACTTGTGGAGGGAAGCTGACTGGTGAAGCCAGAGGGACCCATGTGAGATTCTGCATAAACATGAACTTCTTCTCAGAGAGACCGAACAGACAGGGTGTCCCTCAGCCCGGCTCACCTGTGAAGACTTCCTCTTTTGTGTGAAATCTCTCTCTTTCGTTCTGCTCTCTCTCTCTCTCTTCTTTTGTCTGCTTCTGCTGTTTTCTCGGAAGTTAGTCAGAACTCTTGGAGATCAGGTTTCCTCCGGATCATTTAGTCTGTGTCCACCTTCATCTGGATAAATCTGAAAAGGTTTTTTTTACCTTTTGGCCTTTATGTCGTTGGCCTCTGTTGCCCCTTCATGTGAGAAATATGCATGGCTGCTGCACTCAGTACTGCATGATGTGAAATCAAAACACAGAAATCAAATCTGAATGAATATGACATCTTCACAGTTCGAACAGAGCTTTACTTTTCAAAAGAAAAACTCGTGTGAGCTCTTTAATAAAAACATAAGTGTCACGTTTTTGCTTTTGGACCCTGGAAGCGCACGGCCCTGCTTGCTTTCATTGTAAGTGATTTACTGTTACTGTAACAGTATTTATGAGGGACGAGTCAGACTTCTTTTCTGTGGTAATTGACAGCAGGCTTAACTTGAACCCTGAACCTTTATTTTCATTAGTTTAATGTTAGTTATGTTTGTTTTGTTGAATGTTTTCTCTTAATTTGTCCTTCATTTGTTGTCCTCTTTGTTCTCTCCTTTTTATATTGTCTCTTAATTTTCTCTCTTGCATTCATGGCTTTTTCCTCAGTCTTCGCCTGTCTGTTATTTGACTGCTTTCGCTCTGTCGAGCCCGCCTGCCACACAGACACACACAGGCAGGTCTGTATGTGGACTGACAGTGTTGCCACAGACTGATTCAAACTCGTGTCTCAAAGTTGCTAATGCTCACTGAACCATTTTATTGAAGATCAAGTAAATAAAATAGGTTGCCTTATGAGAATTCTCTGAAATGGACTAGAATGATCTAGAAAACACACACACAGACACTGTGGAGATGTAGCGCTGATTGGTTCATAGATTCCTGGAGAACGGCTGAGATGAGATGTTTTCTGGAGGTGTGTTTTTATGGACCAGGAATTTCTCAGGTTTAATGCTTTTTTGAGAGGCCTGAGAGGAAACAAACGGCTGAATTTAAATTCATTTCTAAGGACAGACTTTTATAAAAGCACTTGAGGTTTATCTCAGAGCAGTTACTTCTTTCAGGTGATGTAAATCTGCTTTTCTGTTCACTTGTTTGTGACCTCACTGTTTACAGATCATCAGTGAGCATTGGTTTATTGTTCCACCTCTAAAACAACATATCTTTTTCAGTGATGTCACCAAGGTCTTTTTCCTTGTTGCATGTCCCGTTTCACGTGGTAATAATTCATGTAACATTAAGTAAATTCTGTTATTCTAACAAAATGTTTGTTTTTATAATCTTCATTCAAAATTGAATAATGTTTTCCAGCTCTTCTCCTTTCAGCTCGTGTAACCACAGCTGCATTGTTGGAAAAGTGTGTTAACCAATAATATTATGTCATTCTTTTCATGGTCCAATCAAATTCTTTGAATAAAAGAATCCGGAAAATTCTGATCGACACAGAAATGTCAAAAATGCAAATTCTGCATCATTTGTCTTGAATCTTGGTGACACAAGACAGTTTGTTCGTAGCCCAGCTTAAACCCTGACATCAGCAAACGGCCTCAGTCACTCAGTAGTGTGCAACTCCATTCAGATAAGCAGCAGTTTTAAACACAGGAGATGAACAACACAGGTCACGCTCAGCCCTTGTTCCTCTTTAACCTTGTGAAAAATCATCCGTGTTCACTGTACATTGTCCAGGTTTGTATGAAACCGCCTCTCGGCGTGGCGTTCACCGCGGATAGATAAAGAACGTGTTAGAATGTGATTTTCTTTGGTTTAGGGCAGGTATAGGGATAACTAATACATTAGCATTGTCCTCTGTCAGAAATATTCAGCGCTCTGTTCCTCAGTCGGCTGACTCTGAATGCCTGAAATCGCTTTCTGTGTGTATTGTGGAGAGCTCGGGCCGTTCTGAATTCACTCTGTCTGTCTTTTATCAAATGTTCCACTGCTTTGATAGTTTCCTCATTTATTTAGTGAATAGTTGGAGGGAAAGAAAGAAACGGGTTTTGACATTATGTTAATGGTGGAGGGGGAATCTGTGATACTGCCCTTGTGCGAGCTATTGTTGGACTGTTCAGTCCCTTCCAGTACAGCTCAATGGAGGAGTTTAATACACAGTTTACTTCACGTCACGTTTACAATCCATCATTCAAGTAAACCCCAAGTGCCTCCACGGGGCACAGGCAAAACAAAGCACTATAAGCATGCAAGTATTCTTTGTATTCTTTATATTTAAAATACAATATAGCTGTTTATTGTTGCGTTGCAGGTTAAACTGCACTTGACACAAAGCTGTGAAGAAACAGTGATTTTGTCCCTCATGTTTTCTGTATTGTGGCTGTATTTTTATGGCATTATGTCTGTGATTTGTCAGGCTAGTGTTTTTACAGTTCAGTTGTAAGGCTGTTGGGCCACCGGAGAGTAAAAGCCCATTCTGAATTGCATTTGGTGTTTGTGGAGTGTTAATTTTAAACCTTGTGTGCACACAACGTATGTTGACTGGCTCGCCCTTCGCGCTTAACACAAACAGACAGCACTAACACGGGGTAATTATTACCTTTAAGCAGGGGTAAGAATCGCGTTGTTGACAGCAGATTGGCTTTTAGCATGCGTCTCGTGTACCTGCGTGTTGATCAGAAACCACAGTATACAAAGGCAATAAATGTAGCTAATCATGTTCTCTTACACATACCTAGCATATAAACCATACATATGTTGACTAATGAGTTTTCTAAATCTATAATGTACCCACTTCTCCGTGTGGACGAGGTGTTTGTCTGGCTATTTTCCTCTTTAAAGTGTTTTCTTTCATTGCCTTGACAGCAGAGAGGATTAGCGGCGCAGTCGCTAACAACCACCATGTTTTCAGAGTTGTGTCACATAGCATGTTTTCCCGCTCTTTTCTTCCCCGTGATCACGCGGCTCTACAAACAGTCGCTTCGACCTTCGGTGGCCATTTTTTGACGTACAGTGAGTTAAATGGTTTGTAGGACGTTTAATTACCGAATGATATCATCATTATTCATCTCGTGATTGGTTGTATAATATTAGGTGAATCTTTTCCCCTGAGTCCTGTGTTTCACACATCAATAGATTTAAAACTGGAAAGTTGGGGGGGAGGATGACAAAATATCTCTCTGATGTTTCTCGGGCAGACCAATCCCTCATTTATATATATAATTAGCTTTCATAAAAGTTTAATTAAATGCAAATTTGTTCGCACTGCAGACTAGCTACTACATGTGCAATATGTGTTTAAAGCAGGAAATAACCTTAAATTTAATTCAGTGCAAATTTTTAGACACGAGCCACATTGTTTTTGAGCTGCTTAAAATGTTGTTCTCTCATATCTTGTTTTATCACAGGTTATTATTTTGTGATGGAAACGGGATCATAAGTCTGGACAGGATGTGATTGGATTGTGAAAAGTGGGTGTTACAACCAGAGGCGGAGCTAGTTGCTTTTGATTGCACCAATGAAGCGTTTCACAATAGTTTCAAGAATTAAAAAGGAAATAGTTCCACATTGTAGAAAACTAAAAATAGTAGACTTTGATTTTTCTTTTCTTCTAAACTTTTTCACAAATGAAATCAAACCTTTTTGCCACTGTTTTCAAGTTAGCAGATGAAGGCATTGCATTGTGGGTAGTAACAGTTCATAGCAGTAGCCCATAGTTTTTAATGCCACAATTTCACAATTTGAATGTTTTAACCAGCAGATTTTGGTCAAAATGTATGAGACTAAAACCATCTGATTATTTTCTCCTACAGAGCCGCAAATTCGATTATGATGGGTGAGTTTTGTTCTGGTTTCTGTAATGTAACTCCACACTCAGTTTTTTTTACTTGCTCCTTGGAAATCACCAGGTTGAAGGGTCTCACAGTTATTTATTCTGATGTATTTTGACCTCCTCTCTGTCTTTAGTAACCATGAAAAACATGTGACACATATTGCAGGGTTGTGCCAGAACTGCTCAGGAATAAATTTCAGTCTCTGGGCTTCCTGGGGCTCAAGCCATGGGTCAGAGTAACACATTCCCAACAAGGAATGCCCAGAAACATCACAGGATGGCAGTGTTTCCATTTTTTGTTCTCTTGAACCCTCTCGGCTGGATCAGCAGGAATTGTTGTATGCTGGCTGAGAGCGCTTGAAAGGACAGGAGCTTTAGGAAAGCCAAGGGCTTCTCAAAATCACGTCCTGGTGGGGGAAGCAGAAGTTTTTGGGGAGCAGGGTCATGCCCACCAGACCCATGTGGATCATCCAGCCCATTGGAGTGGGTGGTACATCGTAAGCCTAAAGGCCTAAAGTGAGCTAAAGAAAATCATGGTTCCACTTCTCCCAAAGAATCCAGAGCAAGTCGTGTATTTGTCAAACAGTGCATTACTTTGTTGAAACAGGATCGCGTCTGTATGTTTTATTTTTGTCTCGGCAAGTACATGAGTGAGAAATATCAACATTTAGATTGTAGTGTTTATTGTTGGTAGTTGGGATTTGAGGTTTGGTTTAGCATTCGTCGGGAAAAGCAAATCTTTCAGAAAAGCATTGGTGATTTAATGTATGCATATTACATGAGTTTGTTTATTGAGAGACTACAGTTAACAATGAATTTGAGGGTGATTGAATCTCTGCAGGGTGATTTCACTAGTGAAAGAGAGAATAACCAAATAACTTGATATGGTTGCTGACTAGCTATGGGAACTAAAATATACACTTCCTCTTATATTTGTATATATATTAATTATAACCCTAATATATTGAAATAGCTTAAGATGTGTCATCTGTCCTTATCTTTAAAAAATCAGCAGTGATTTGAAAATGTTAATCACTTTTAAAAGATGCTGATTTGTTAGTTTTCTCATCGTTATATTAAATCACGATATGATTTAGTCCTCCACTTTCTGATTTCTGGCATTCATCTCTCTGCACATTTTTTACAACGGGAATTTCGTGGTTATTCATGCGTTTAAATTAATTAAATTAGATTTCTGTGATGCTGCCAGGCGTTCAGATAATAATTGCATCAACACGCAGAAACATAATCGCGCTGTGAGTGTTTTCAGCGCAGTTCATTTCAGTCTGAAGCCGAGAGCGTCAGAAGGGCCTTCAGAAGAGCCCCTCGATTTCATCTGGAACATCTCCTCCAACTTACGATTTATCAGGGGCCAACGTGTAAAACTGCGGTCGGAGACGTTTCGTTAATGAACCGTTTACAGAAACCTCGTAGCCAAATGGCAGGGCTGATATTTGACATGCTCCAGCTGCGTGCGCGCTCCGAGGAGGCCGCTGCGTGTTTCTCAGATCTCACTCAGCTTTTAGCGATTCAGAGACAAAAGCGAGCCTAGCCGAGCGCGCGCCGTACAGTCGCGCCTTCGCCAATGAAGGTGGGAGAGTAATTGAGTGATGCGCGCAGGAGGTGATGCGAGATTGAAAGCTGTGTACTGGTAAATAGATAATCACACAAAAGTAAATGGGGTTTTCAGAGCTCAATCGACTCCGCCAGCGTGAGCTCGTTTGCATGTTAATCACCGCCGCGATTTCCCTCATCACGAGGACGTCGGCGCTCTTTCATAACCAGCTTTTAATTGCATTTAAAATGTCACTGAGGTGAAACACATGTAATTTAGCCATAACTGTGTCCAAATTAATGGCCTCGACTCAAGCTTTCATTCAGCGGTTTCAAATGAGTCTGTCACTTTGGTATTTTGATCTTTTATTTTTTCCACCCACATGGATTATTTATTTGAAACGCATAAGGCGGTTGCTGTAAATATCTCAGCGACGTGGCACGTGTTGTTTTGGAGAGCACGTTCACTTGCGAAATCTGGCAATATTTCTCCCGAATGCGTTTGCGAGCGTCAGGAAAAGAATTTCGAACGTTAACGAGGGAAGATGGAGATTAAAACAAGGTGAGAAAGTCAGTAGGCCGAATTTAAAGAAGGCCCAAAAAAGTTTCTTTTCCTTCATCAGCAGGTGTTCAAGCACATATAAATTACTGAGATGATGTTTCCATAACAGAGAGGCGGGACTCCAGAGAGGCAAACCTGCAAAACAGACCTATTTAATTTTTCATAGTGCCGGACCATCAGGAGCAATAAGCCAATATTCTCCTTCCCTTTTTCCAGATGCTTTCTCCAGCGTTGCATCTTTCCAAACCCAAGCCTTTACATTTTTCCAGAAAAAAGCAGTTCTGCCGAGACCTACATGAAAGAAGAGAACTGTTGAAATGTTAATTTTACCATCTGCTGTTGAGCCTGTTACCTTTGTGTGTGTGTGAGTGTGTATGTGTGTGAGTCAGTGTGTGTGTGCTTTCTCTCTCCGTCTTAAATTCCCAGTGGTTCTGTTCTGTTTTATGAATGTGCTGGTATTTTGGTTGTTTGAAGTTTTTGGATCTGGGAGTTTGAAAGTCAGACTTAGAAAAGCAGAATGGCACAAGATGCCCAGAGTGACAAACCGATTATGCTGCCCTCTTAGGTCTGCCAGTGCTCGTATCCTCTGTGTGTTCAAATGGTTACAGGCTTTCTGTCCTCATACACTGAGGCATCATGTCCTTTAAGCCCCTAAGAGTTTTTATCCAAGTGGACTTTAAATGCAGCTTTAAAAAAATGCCAATTTAAACCCTGTGGAAAAAAATCACACGTTCACGTCCTTCCACAGATTTGCCTTTAAATTGCTACAAATTCTGTCGGCATCTCACGGCCCATGTGACTTTTTTTGTGTTGAACGTTTAATAAACACCTCGGACACGTGATTGCAGGCAGGTGCTTTGGCCACAGAAAATATTATAAAAATGACTGAAACGTAATGAACGCAAAACTTTCAATATTCATTAGGTAAGTTGTCGTGACGCAGCAAAAAATGGCCAAACTAAAAACAGCCGACCTAAATCTAGAAACTCATCAGAATGATTTTCTTTTCATTGCAGTGTGAAGCTGATGCTTTTTAAACAACGTTTATCAGGTCCAATGGCTGGATCTCTGCCAAATGGACAGATTCCACTGTGAGATTTGATCGTTGGCAATTAAACTGAGACATCCTGAATGCGACTGTGTGGAGCGTCAGGCGTTTGTCTTGGCCAGGACAGGATTGTTTAGTCTGCTCTTATTTTAAAGCAGCGCTGTTTCTGAGAAGCAGTTGACGGTTGTTTGCAAAGTGTGGGGGGAAAATGTGAGAGCCCACCATTCTCTGCCATTTATTTATTTTTCCCTGTCCTTGGGAGTGGAATCAGATTTTTTTTGTGTTCCTGATTTTCGCTCTATTCTTTGGGAATTATGATGTTTTTCCTGTAAACGCTGCTGCTGCTGAAACGTAGACTTTTCATGACCTCACTGCAGCCTGTGTTTCATTAATGACCAGCTCTGTGGTTTGGGTAGAGGAATAGTTTTCACATGACACCGTCTTGCATTAGTGCAGCGCAGCAGCTGCGCACAGCCAGAAAGCAGCCAATTCTGTGGCTTTGAAAGGTGTGAAAAGTTCAACTCTCCGTCACAAGAGCCTTGCATTTATAATTTGTGCGTGTAAATTTCTCTTTGTGCATGGAAGCACGCAAGTGTGCGTGCATTAAATCAAAACTGCTGGTGACTTTAAAAGTCACCTGATAATGAAAGAGTTGTCTTTCATTTTTTGTGGCAACTTGTCAAGTAAATTTGGATGTTGGCCCCCTTCTGCATGCCAACGTAATGCATCAACACACTGCACTTTGAGAGTCAAATAAACCCAGAGAACATGCAAGATAATTAAAGCTCATTTTAAGCTGACAAACAAGTGCATAAGTCTGCAACGTCCTGCTGTTTTTTGGAAATGTTTTGTTAGGAATGTGTTCTGTCTGAGTGCATGCTCTCTTGATTTTTTCCTCTCTTCACCAGCTACAGTTGTCTAGCACACACATCACTGGCAACTGTCCACACTGTTTTTTAAGATTTTTTTTTTAAGATTCCACAATCTTTTTAAGATTTCATGAAAAGAAATCAGTTTTGAATTAACTGCAGTATTCAACACATCCACTCCATAATACACACCCAAACCTTCTCCTGCACGTGTGAACGTGGGACTGCTGGCCACTGCATTGCTGCTTCTGTGGAGTATTAAATGTCTTGAGGGGAAGCCCGGATCTGTCTGGGCCAAACAAAAGACCCCTGTTTAGAGTCTGTCTCCTGCTGTTTCGCTCTTCCTCTGATGGGCTCTGTTCGTCATACTGGAATGCAAGTGGAAAAATGCAGGTTATTGCAGTACTGATATCACGCAAATTTCTGTGGTCTTTGTAGGTGTTTATTGCGCTTCTGTCCGCTGGCATTGAGAGATCTTTTGTTGGCCTGGAGTTCTTCTTTTAGATGTAGGGAAGACTGGGGGTATCCAACGAAACTCAGTGAGCTTGAACAATGGAAGGATTACCTAACAGCTCAGCGATGTATTTGAAGTCGAGTCTGCTGTTTGTTTGGGGAGGTGGATGTGCGTTGAGATGACCCGGCTGCACCAGCTGTGGGGCACTTTTAAACTGTCAGAACGTTTCTTTTCCCTTTTCTGTTTTCCATCTCACAGCACGAATGGCAGAGGGTCTTGTACGCGTCAAAGTCTTAAGTGCAGTAATGACAGTCAGTCAGAGTTTTGGAAGTAAACTGTGGCCCTCAGTTTGGATGTGTACATTAGAAGAGGTCGCAGTAACTTTCACAGCTTCCTGAAAGTTGTTCTGCGTTGGATTTCTCAGATATGTGTTGTGAGCATGTGTTTGAGTGTTCGAATGCTAAAAGTTGCATGCTAATTAATCAATAAATTGATTATTGAATGCTTACTATAATAACACAAAAAATAAACAAATTACAGCTCAGCGTCAACATGTTAATTGCGATGCAACATGAATGCGATAACTCGTGTCTGTTGCAGGAAATTGAAGTCGACACACAAATTGAAGATGATCTGTTGAATACATTCTTTATCAAAACTTTATCAGAAGTGCTGTAACGTGTATACATTCTACAAAGATGACTAATAATCTTTGGCTAAGAAATACTTCTCTTATTTTAATTAGTTTTCGCTTAGAAAGCCACACGTCACATTCTATCTGTGTAGCTGTACAGTTTTAATTCTTTGTTTATTTTATTTTGATTCATTGGATTTATTTAAAAACATTTAATTTTGTTGGAAAAGCCCCTTTTCTGCGCTTTAGGTACTGGTGCTGATTGCCTAAGCTTTTTACAGCACGGAGCAATTTGTATTTTGAATAGAAGCCACAGTTTAAAACGTTTGTTTCTCCTTTTTTGATTGGCCTGTTTTTTAAATGGGATCGGTGCATATTTCATGGTAAACGCTTGCATTTCAAACTCTTATTTTTCTAATTTTTTCCTTTTGCATAAACAATTACATTTTTTCCCCCTGCCGTTCCAGGAATTAATAGAAACCATTTGCATCGGGAGGGAAAATTTGTACATGCAGCGCTGTTTTCAATGTCATTACCGGCTACTTTTTTGCAGCTGAAATGGCCGTAGAGAGCTGCTTTTAAGTCCCACGCAAGCAAACTGATAAGTGAATCATTTCGCTCTCTAAACCCTTTTTATTTGAAGTTTAATAACCACTGTATTATAAATTATAATGTATTCCTCCCTTTTCCTAATGCCCTTCAATATAGCGTCTGATGCGGCTAAAACGTGGTCTGAAATTTATTGTGGCTACCTTTTCAAAGGCAAATCAATTACATGTTTTTGGTAATGCGCCATAATTCTGCATTTATGGACAGACGGTTGAATTTGAAGAGCTTTAGAGGAAGAGCTCGTTCCCGTCAGAAGGCAGCGAGATGTTTTTGTTTGCTCTCTGCACCGTCAGTGACGTCCAATCGAGGGCTGGTATTCAGTCGTCCGTTCCTGTCAGAATGGAATCGGTCGTGGATGGGACCCGCAGTAATAGAATAGCGAGTTCTCACTCGCCTTTACCACCCGAATGTTGTTAAAGCAATTTCAGCCAAGTTTTCTCCCAACTTGACGTTAAACGAGTTCGCCGTTTAAGTCAAATTGCAGAGCGCGAGACTTTAGAAGAATATCAGTAGGGAAATCTTGGGGAAGTAAAAATTGCCACTCGCATACTGTCTTTGACCGGCCGCGCCAAAGCTTAACCACTCCACGAGAACATGTGGCGTTTAGGAAGATATAAAGGAGTGATTTTATTACCCGGTACATCTCTCCTCTGAAGCGATTTCATTTCTTCTTTTCAGTCACCATGGGAGTCTTTATTTGATCTCATATTCCCGACTTTAACAGCCTCAAACTGGCCGGCCTCAGTTTATTTTCATTTGGAAAACACATTTTCTGTTCAAGAGGACACAAGTCTTGTCAGAATTGAGGTGTTGGGGGTGGGCGGCTGTCAGGATTTGTATCGAATGTAAATGTCTCTTTTTAGTCACTTTTCAAAGTAGATTATTACTGTCCAAACTTTTCATTTTCTTACACCTGGAGCGTGCCGAACCAACAGTTTTTAGTCTTGTGCTTCCTTTGTAGGGGTCGAACTATTCAAGGATCCCATGTTCTTGTTGGCAGGTTTTAACGTTCAGTGTACGGGTCTTGATTGTGGCTGGGAAATGTTGTTTTAATATTTACATGTTCACAGTCTAGAACAGATTTTGTCATGTGTTGACACAGATGTTCAGACATGTGATCCAGCGAGAGATGTTTTAAATATAAGTGGTGAGGTGAGACGTTTTGGACCAAACAGTGCAGCCGGCACCTCTCTGGAGGCAGTTGGATCATCAGCAGCCGGACCGGGCCCCAAAACTTCAGGGGCCCTTCTGATGGATCCTCTCGTATGCAGCTCCTCTGGCTGCCCTGATTTCTTGTTTGATGACAGGGCTGTGAAAACATTCTGCAGATTTCAGAGACCAGAACAGCCCCCCTCCATATCCAACACCACCCTTTTGTCTTCCTCTCATAGTTTGTATTTTGGCTCGTCTCCACACAGAGAATTACCTCCAGATGTAGCCCCCTGCCCCCCCCCACTTCTGAATTAGTGGCTAGTAAAAAATTAGGTTTAAATTAGCTGCGGCACACAGAACAGTTACGTTTAAAATTTCCTTATAATGAGTTTATTATTCTTTGGTGGGATGCCGTTTTCCTGAATTAATTTTCTCTTTTTTTGAGTAATTGGTGTCTGATTGAATAGAATCAAACTGCTGAATTGGACGGAGCTCGTGTGCTTTTAGGTTCTGGTGTAATTTGAGAATCGTTAAAATGCGTTCAACTTTCCTTAGACTCTGCTGCTTTTTTCACTGTTATTTTAACTGTGGCGACTTTTGCGCAGGCGAGTAGGACTGTGTTTCTTCACATGAAATTCTTTAGTGTCCATAATAATAATGATCAGTATGCCTTTTCTCTGTTTCTCTTTGATGTAAAAGCAAAAAAGAAGTAACGTATCACTATTTTTGATTTTTTGTTGTCATGTTGACAAATGCGACGAGTGGTCATCGGTGAGTCCTTGTTGTGTCGCCTTTCATCATATTACGAGTTTGTCAGCTCCTAACAGCATCAAACACTCAGCACCCATTACCTGCATTTCCTCAACAATGCCTCACTAATACAAATTACAGCCTGTACAGTATTATAACATCTCTTGAGTGAGAAAGGAAGTCGGCTGCCGCTCAGACGTCTTTCATCTGCCGCCCATCTGTCGCATAACAGGTAAACTGCTGCGAACTGCTCTCGCTTGTAGAAATGTACCCACACAGTCATGTCTTTGATTTCATCAACTCATCTAATTCAAATGTGCTTTTGAAGGAGCCGCATTTTAAGGGGAGACACAGAAGAGCCAATTTAACCTGGAGTGTCTGTCTCGCTCTGCGGCGCTTTCTGTTTGAAGAGGCCGGTCAGCTTGAACTGTCTGACTTCTGTCATTTTGATCGTTTTTATATCTCACTGAAATACATACTTCAGTCATCCCTACAGATGCCGGAGTAGAGCAGGTAATCATTAGACAGAGAAAACGAGAGAGAAAGAGCGAGCGTCACATGTGGCTCCTGGCCGCGTGTGTTGATGTTGCAGCCTTTGTGAGCACGCGCTGGTTTATTTTCAATAAGAACTGAAGGAGGGGCCCTTTCCTGAGGGCCGCTTGCTGCGCCAGTTGATCTCGAGTCGAGCAAACACTCTCTCTCTGGGACATCCTGGTGGGCGTCCGGCCAGGGTCGCGAATGGAAATCACATGTGAGGGGATTCTCTGACCTGACACAGCTGGGGGCCCCTCGTCTCACTCCGGGCCCCTGAGCTTAATTAGCTTTTACACGGAGGTGCCACCAAATGGCGCTTATTTACCAGCGCAGATAGCGGCTTATTTTGATGTGTGTTACGTCTCAGAGCTCTTTGAGGTGCAGGTTTGTTATTTTCAGAGTAATTCTTTGGATTGAAGACATGCATCTAATGTAGGGCTGTTGTGATTATTGAGTTTTTCTGCCCCCCCTTCTCTGTCTACTGAAGTGTATATGCAAATACATTTGGACACTGTCATTACCGGCTAGTTAATAGGACTTCATTAGGGTTTCACCAGACAAGGTAAAGGGACGTTGCCATGGATACCTCGGCATTTAAGTACAGTATATTATAATGTTCAGCTGGCAGTTATATAATCACTGTGTTCTAATGGTCCATTTCAGGTCATATTGATCTGTGATGAAGAACAGCATTACGATGAAGAGGGGCCGGTCTCATGAGTTTGACATTTCATTTGACAAGTTTTTCTTTGTTTTTCACTAAAAAAACAGCAGAGGTGCTTAAACAGCAAGGCTTCTAGATCAAGCCAAAGAGTGTAATTGGACTTATGTTCTCACTCTGACACAGTAAGAACCTTCTGGTTACGACAGGATCACAGATCTGCTTAGTTGGAAACCATGAAAGCACTGTTTAGTGTGATTTGGAGGAAAAATAGGAATCTTTCATCTAATTAGTGCTCCGTTCAATGTGCATTTTTTGGAGAAACTCATATTTGAGTATCTCTTTCTGATGGAACCCATAGATTCACAAACAAGAGCACGCACAGGGTACAAAAAGAGCGCACAGTCGAGAGTTTATTAGTGCTGTTTACAAGCGTGGAGTGTGTTCTGTGGGCTCAGTCATCAGATGAGTGGTCCGGAGGCGGAGAAGAGCAAAACTCTCCAGTCAGAGAACTGCTGTAATGCAGCAGAGCCTCAGTGACACCGGCTTATACTGCTGAAAGCTGGACTGATATGAGCTTTTCAGTGAGTGATGCTGTTGTGGAAAGAGG
This sequence comes from Chromobotia macracanthus, assembly GCA_036877525.1. Lineage (NCBI taxonomy): Eukaryota > Metazoa > Chordata > Actinopteri > Cypriniformes > Botiidae > Chromobotia > Chromobotia macracanthus. The sequence goes on from JAZGTH010000012.1 coordinate 2,352,512, forward strand.
AGGGTGCGCAGATGGCTGATAATCCAGTTTTGAAATTTAAAGTTTAAAAGGTGGAACAAAGAACTAATATAACATTTAAATGAATAAGAAATGTTGAATGTGACATTTTGGATGCTCATTATGTTAATTCTTTTGCATAGACGGTTAGCCGCTTCAACTAGTGTTTGTGGGATAACATGAATCATAAGGTTTTTGCAGAAAAAAGTCTATGCCTGCATAATTATAGCAAAACAGCAATATTCCAGATACTAATAAATTCATGTACATTTTTAAAATCACCTTTTTGCTCAAATACTTACACTGACAATAAAATTAAAATGAAAAACCATTACATTAAAAAAATGCAAATACAGACTCTTTTAATATTGCACTTCTGGGCCCCATAGTTAAAAATCCATAGTTTAACTATCCATAGTTAAAAATACTAATTTGTTATCATTAAATTGAACTATGTGCTCAAAATTCACAAAATATTGACTGTTTTTCATTAACAGTTGCTGGGCTTGTCAGTAGTTTTTGGAAGTGACAGAAGGGGGCGCTGTCACTTCTGTTAATCTGTCATGTGGACATGATATTTGGTTGATGACCTCTTAATGTCTAAATACAGGCTGATATATCATTTCCTCATGAGTTGTTAGTATGGATGGAGTTCATATGGGGTTATAAATTGTGTTTTTCGTGTTATCATTACTGTGGTTTCAGGGTGTAGTTCAGGTGTACAGGGATGTGACTGTGGTACAACCAGCATTGCTCCTCATGAAGAGTCCATAGACGAGCTCTTGACACCTTCTGCTGGCTCAGGGCCGAGCATTTCCTGTGTGCTTTAATTGAAAGTTAATTGTTAGAGGGGTTGTCATGGAAATGTTGACATTGCTTGGAGATGGAAGGCTACACCAGGGCCGCCCTTGCAGCCTCTATTTGAGTTCCCCAAAACCCCCCTCAGCCCTCCACTTCTTCTGTGTGTGCAGAACTGCCGCTGGTCGAATTGTTGGTGTTTATTGACCTTGGCCGTCCAAAACCCTGTAAAATGAGAGAGAGAGAGAGACAAAAGAGAACTAGAATAAATTATTAAAAAGTGCTAAAAGCTAAAGGCGTGTTGTTTGTTTTGCGAAGTAACCGCAGCTCGTAGCGTTTTGGGAGGACTGCTAAACCTGAGGGTCTTCCGTAGCTTCCAGCGCAACCTTTTACGCTTCCTTGTTCAGAGTTTGGCCCAGTCGTGAGGGCTGAGGCCAGAAGCGGCGAGTTACAGCTCTTGGCTGGAGATCAGCGGTTTCTAATGATATCATACAGTTTAAATATGTTCCAGTGGAGCTGGTAGATAATACACTACTCACAGCCCGGTTATATCATGCCAGCGTCGCTCTGAGTTCAAGACATCTTACAGTGCGATGGAGGCTGGAAATGTAACTGAATAAATCTGTCAGGCTTGGCTGGGGTGGATTGTGTTCATCATGAAAGTTTTTGCTCGCCACCAGGCGAGTGTGCGCATGTGTGTGTTTGCTCATTTTTAGCATCAAGGCTTGTAAAGTAGGGTAATTGGTTTTACAAGTGGGTTGAAAATGCGTTGTTTAGTTGTCATTTTCATATACATCTCGACTGAAAGATTTTTACATCAGTGTTCTCATTCGTCTATTTAAAATTCGCTCCTCGCACCCATTCACACGCGCTCAATGTCATCGCAGTTTGCCTATTTAGCAACAGCTGGTTCCTCGCTCTTGTCCCAGCGTCGTCTACGCAAACACGTCCGTACCAGCCTCACTTTTCGGTCTCCGTTTGGTGATGGAAGCCCGTAGCAGATGGACTTTCTTTCGCATCTGCCGCCTGCAGACCAGCCTTTGTACTCGTCTCCCGGGGGAGCGCATGGCTTTCGTCTCCGTGAGCAGATTCCTGTCTGCCGGAGCTACGAAAAAACATCTGTGGCATGCAGGGCGAGAGAAGCGAGTGAGAGAGGGAGGAAAAAATACACCATGAGTTAGAAACAATCCACGTCGCGTCTGGCGTGTGCTGTTTACAGTGCGACATTTTTTAGGGCTTTGGTTTAATTAGGGTTAGTAAATGAAAGATTATGCCATTCATTCCAGCTTGATTAACATCTATAAAGACAAATTTGCCGGTGTGAAGTGGTTTTTCAGATTTATGTGACACGGGCAAAGCTGTGAAAAGCTTTTCTGGTTTCATCTCTTTTTTCTTTCTTCCCTGCTCTGCCACTCGAATACTCCTCCACCCCCCCAGTAAAGACGTTTTGTTGGTTACACCAGGCACACTGTTCATTGTTCATCCTGTTACGGAGAACCAACATATTTATTTATTATTTCACAACTAAGTTTGTACTACTGTATTTCTCAATTCACTAAAGTATTGCTCCACGCACAAGTCACAAAAAAGTGCCCCCCGCACCCCCCCGTCCTGACAATCAGACCTCAGATTGTTGTGTACGATTAGTCCTCGGGTGCCAAAACAATCTGAGGTCTGCCAGATTTGTTTTAATTACAGGCGTAAAATGCCACGGGTCGCAGACGTGATGGGGCAGAGCCGCTCTGTTGCTGTAAATCCTGCTGTAAATATTTTTCTGATGATGACTTTGACAGTAAACGTCAGCTAGTTTGTCTTCCTCTCTTTGTACCCCCCACCTCTTGCCCTCCTTCTGTTTTTTCCTGCTCTCGTGCTGTTGCCTTCCAGTAGCATCTTTTCCTCATTTTTTGATGCAAGTTAATGCTTTGAGGCTTATTTTCCAGAATATTTCCAAATGACTCTCCTCTCAGGGTTTGTCTGTTGTTCTTTTCAAGGTAGGTTACTTTCTCTGGTTCTGGTGCGTTTGTTAAGAAGTCTTCAGCAGTTTTTAGACGGAGCTCATTCGTTTGCGTTTGGAGACGCGCGTCTTTCAGGCAGTCGCTTGTCTCCCCGGATCATCTCATGCAAACGCAGGCGAGGCGAGGGTAGAAATACAGGCGGACATGCACACTTACCTCTCCGGGAGTGTTTTGGGGACTCCGGGTGTCCTCCGCGTGTTTCATCCCGCTCGTTCGGACCCGGAATGCGGGCGCGGGTGGGAGAGAGAGGACGTGCGCGCGTCGCGTCGCGTCGCGTCTGCTCGCGCGATCCGACGCGCGGTCACACACAAACACACACACTCGCCAAAGACGAAAAAGAAAGCAGAGGCTCTCCGTTTCTCGACACCATTTGGAGACAGGGTTGCGTTTTGGGCACTTTCTCTCCACCTTCAGCCGCTCGGCGCGTCTCTCATCGGGCCTGTCTGCGCGCAGTGGTAATTGCGCAGGGGCAGGTGGAGACGCGGGGGTAATTGTCAGGAGATGGGGCTGTTTTTAATGGCTGCACTGCTGGTGTGAGTATGCATGAGCGACGCGTCAGGGACGGGGCCAGAGAGGCGCTTGTTTATGATGCGCGTCTGTATAAACACACTTGGACGGATGACGCCGGTAAACGCGCGCACTTCCCGGTGACCGGCAGCTCTCCGCGACACCCGCTCTCCAGCCCGCCGCACCTGCAGGTAACACCGCCGCCTCTTCATTCATCCATCCGTCCTCCTCTGCTCTCCATGGTCCGTCTCTGGTTCCCTCACTTTTCCCGTCTTTCCTCCAGGCTGCTCTCATGTCTGCTGATCATGGATGTGGTTTCGCGGTGCGTGCGCGTCTGCGCGTCTGCGCTCTTGGAGGACGCGCAGGATTTTATTTGTGGTATTATATATATATATATATATATAGTATATAGTATATATTGCGGCATAAAATAAAAACAGCACAATTAAATATGGAAGTAAACCGCTGTGGGTATTTTTAACAAGCTTATAATATGTGTGTATGCGTTTTCCATCAGTGTTTATTATTATTATTATTATTATTATTTTTATTATTATTATTTGACAGAATTAGCATTTTCATACTCGTTTAAAACTTTACCGAGCCTGTATTGTTTTGGAGGTGGGGTCAGTGAAATGATTACCCCTCCAGTGCTAATTACCCTATCAAAGGCGGGCAGATAATTTGTTTACTTAAATATTCATAAGGGTGAGTGACGCTTGCTGTTGGGCTATTATGAGCATATTATTAAGTTTTCTGTGGCGATGTGTGGGAATGCAGACGAGGTCTTCTTTATAATTTAATACCCATGTGTGTAATGAGCAGCATCATTTGCACATATGGAGAGCTGGACCGGTTCCACGCAGAAGGCGGATCATTGTGTATTGTTCTCCAGAGTCCCTGTATAATAGCTTATTTAGTGCAATAAAATTAAATGCTACATATTTCGTGTTTCATCGTACAAATCCCCTCGGCATTATTGCTGTTTGGAGATTTTTCCAGAACTGCATCAAAAAATAAACCAAAAGGAAAGAAAAACAGGCCAAAAAAACATTTGAATTGTGTAACTACAATTTGTGTTTACATATTGCCAATTAACACTGCTCATTAGTTGAGGCGGGTATTTGTTTTGAAAGTTTAACCAATCACTTTGTTATGCTAATTGTGATGTAATTTAATTTGAGTCTGGTAATGATGATGCCGCTATTATCCCTATAAATGATGCAGTTAAGCATCACCACCTTATTTGCATGTGCTTGAAGAGGGAAGCGGTACCAGACGAGCCAGCATCCCTCTTCCCTCTCCGTCTCCTCTCTCTGTTCTCCACGACCCTTCGGGATCTCCTGCCCCACGTCGTCTCATTGATGATCAGCCTTTTTATCTGCTATTTTAATGCAAAATGAGCCGACCGGTGACTCGCACCGCACGCTTGAAAATTAAATAATTGAAATACCAGACTATTAAAAAATGCAAATGAATTTCTTCTGTGGAGGCATCACACGGTGAAGTCGTGGAGAAACGATTGATTTGTAATTTTCCCCCTCTTTTTTTAGCGCATTGTACTAGTTTGCAATCTACCTTCTCGAGTTTATATTAGCATATCAAAGTTCTTCTTTGTTGGCAAGAGGTTAATTTTTAATCTATTGATTTCATGGCCTCTGGTTTGGACATGCAGATGGTGGCTGATTAGTCTGTGTGTGTGTGTGTGTGTGTGTGTGCACTGAAGTTCCTACAGTCGTGTGGTTGAATTTTTAAGGAAAATCAATTTGAAAGTCCTACAAGAGCATGTTCCCTCTTTAAATGCACTTCTGAGGACCCCTCAGCCCAGGCACTCCGTCTGTGACTAAGTCTTTCTTAAAGACTGCCTATTATCTGTTTGTCGAGGTTTTAGACTTGGGTAATTTTCCTCTGGAAAGATTATTTTTCTCTCTACCAATCTCGCCTGTTACTGCCCTAATTGGTTACATAAATCTTGTCGGGTATGAATGAGAAATGTTGGGCTGTTGTCAAGTGTAATCTTCACCCTTATTTACCAATTCATTAAGATCTATCGATGCAGGACCGGGGAGAAAGAATGACAACATAAATCAGAGCAGGGGACATAATGACCCTAATCAGCCTCAGATAACTGGAAACGTCACGTTGAGCTATGTCTCCGCGTCTGTGTGGTGGCACCAGGGCCGTGCGCAGGACCGCGTGCACGGCCCGTCCTAGTTGTTAACGCAGCCGTCACCTCGATAGAACTCATAAGCACCTCTCCACGCCGGGCAGGGGCAAGTACGCTTGCCCCCTCCACCCCCGGCTTTTAATCTCGCCCCACACAGCCACACATCTGCCCCCCTCCCAGTGCAAAACAAGCAGCCGGTGTCACAAAGGATAATTGCGATGGAACAATGGCGCGCTGAAATGAAATATGCGTTCGAGTCAGGTAAATAGACTAAGGAGATGGATAAATTGTGGTTTGGGAGCATGAGAGGGAGAGAAAGATGGAACGAGACAGGGAGAGAGAGACCTTGCCTCTCGCCAAAGATGATTGGAGCAGACAATGGGCCCTCCTTCTTTTATAGGTCAATTACTGGTGATTAGGTGGGCAGAGTTAATTAAAGAAATTAGCCAAAATGCAAACGGAGAGACTGCTTGATGAGATAACGTCACCGTGTGCTCACACTCGTCTGGAGCTCCTTCCGTCCAGGAGGGAGGTGCTTGCTGGGTAAAATTGAAATGAAATGGAAAGAAGTCAAGAAGGAAACAGAGCTCTTGAAACGTTCCCTCAGCCGTGCTCTTTCTGGAAGAGCTGGGTTTGTCCGCCGAGGAACTAACTGAAATTTGAAGCATTGTTTAACATTTATGAATTACATAAATTTTTGTGTTAAGGATTTATTTCATGGATTCTCAAAGATTTATTGCGTTTTGCTTTGTCCCACAATCTGAGATTCTTATAAAGATTTTTTTTTTTTGCCTTTTGCTTCTTCTCTCTGCCTATTCTTTCTTTTTATCTGTCCGTCCCCTTTTCATTCTTTTAATGTAAATAGCACAGAATTAAGTTCTGCAGGATCTCTGTTGAATGAATGGAATCACAGACTGCTCTATTTATCCTCAGCAGAAAGGATGAATTGAAATTCGACGGAGGTTTTTACTGTGAATGTGTTCTCATTTTAACAGATAACAACACTTGATTCAGTTACTTTGCATACTGTTAATCCTGAAAAGCAACGTATTCATCCACCCTTTTCATTTTTGATTGTGGTATAAATATGATTTTGCTTCCTTTCTTCTGTCTGTAATCTTGTCTTTTGTGAAATCCCTTCATCTGAGAAGGAGTCTGTTATATTACATTCAGGTTTAAAGGGGAATCATTAACTATATGTATGGTGGCCCTTAGGAGCCAAAAAGGACTCTTGGCCGCACACTCTTTAACTTTAGAGGTATTTGTGTGGTGATTTTTTTTTTTTTTGATGTTCAGTGGCATTTTTAATGTCTTTTTCTTAAATGTATGACTGTCCATTCAGTGCATGTGTAGCGGAAACACACAGAATTAATTAAACCTAAATAAAACCGCATAATAATTTTGCACACAGACTCCCATTTTTGAGACTATTCAAATCTGGCATTTTGATTTATTAAGAGTTCCCGACTGTTAAATATTTGAAAATACCAGGACGCTGCGCTGCTTTATTTTCTATGCATTGTAACTTATGGCAATGATGAATTAATTTCACTGGAGCACAGAATTTGTGATTATTTTAAATGGTGACCATATCTTAACCGAATCAGAGCGAGTGAAGCCAGCAGAGTGTGAAATGTAATTTTTAGTGTTTTTCCATCTTTTTCATTCTTTCTCACAGTGTTTAAATTCCTGGCACCTGAGCGCTGCACTGATAATGACCAGCTTTTTTGGATCACAGAGTTTGCCTTTCCAATGCCTCCCTGAAAAAAAATCAAGTCTTATTTTCAGGGGAGAGAGGCACTCATTTCTGTGGGAGGGGAAACAAGGTGCGTTTCAGTGAAAGTGGAGATTTCGTGTCAGAGTGAAGAGATGTTGTAGTCGTAGCTTCTGGAGGCCCTTTCAGTCTCTTAACGAAACGTATTCAGGGGTTTTCTGAATCTAAGAGATTGTAGATTTGTGTTATCTGAGCTCATGTTGACGCATTTGATAACGAGAGAGTGTGTGTGCTTGTAAATTAGATCAGTTCTGCAAACGAGTGTGAGTAACTTTATTCCTGAAGAGTGTGTGTGTGTGTGTGTCTATAAGAAACATCTGGTCTGTTAGTTCTCCCCACACACACCTTTTTTTGCTCAGCCCCCTAAAATCGCAGCCATGGCTCTTAATGTGTTGTCAGGATCCTGTCTGGGATTTTTAACCTGATGAAAAGGACAGACTTGCACAGCCTTCGATTCGAGAGCAAACATTTACCCAGACAGAAACTGGTGCTGTAACGGCATTTAAAGAACAAAAAACACACAGCCACAAAAGAGACAGACGCTTTAAAATCGCCAAATGATGTGTATTTATTCCAGAAACAGAGCAATCGGGTTTTATCGATGCACGTACAAATGTCATTATAAGAAAATTTGATGGTGCTTACAGCTGTCATTTGTCTTTATCTGTTGTGGCATCTATACAATCTCAACGTGCCTACAGAAGGGTGTAGATGACTCATTAAGATTATATGGGTAATAACAGCTCGAGCTTGATGTTTATCACAGCGGCTCAAGGGAGAAATGTTTCCCAACTCTTCCAGTTTAACCGGTATCAAACGTGCTGGAGAAACACTGAGTGAAGACGGCAAGCTCTGCACTAACACCCACAGCAGAAAGGGATGTAAATATTTTTTCGGTGTGGCTAACCCTCAGTCCCGGTGGGGTTTTAGGAGAGGCTAGTGCGATACAGCGACAGGCGGGCGGCCCCAAGGGTCAGTGTGTGGGCTCGGAGTGAAAGGGGCTCCTACAATACACACGAACAAAGGCAGACTTGCCGGGTTTTCTCACTCTCCCTCCTTTCTGGCTCTCTCTGTCCATCTCTCTGGCGGTACAGTACCGTATGATACTCGCGGCATCACTCAGTGTCACTCAGACACATACGTCCCCCCCAACACACAGGTCCGCTTCACGGCACGGAAACGATCGCAAAGCAAGGATGTGTTTCTAATTGACATTGTAATTGGCAGATTTGGATGCTGCTTTCTGATGGCTAATTAATTTATCTCACCGCTGTCATTGGGTTAAATCACCACCTGATCTTCCCGCATACGCTTTGCATACATCTGCATGAGGATTACGTGCGGTTCGACACCTCCACACCAGTCGCAGATCATGCGGATTTAGAGGACACAGCGTGTTAATAATGTGTTTCTATAACGACAGCATCTGGATTCCGCATCATTAAACCCAAAACCAAATTCAAATTGGGGGGGGAAATCATTGTCGTTCTTTTCCATAATATAATGCTTTGAGACGTGGGCTGCTACCTTATGTGAAGAAACAAAAGCGTTAATTGTTTCATTTAGTCTGTTTTGAAGAAAATGTATGTGAATTTTCATTATGTAAACTGGGATTAAAATGGGCATGAATGAAATTTCATGTTCAGGTTTCAGCACACTTTGGAAAAAAAAGTGCCGTCTTAAACTCGTTCTTAACCTCACTTTTTGTCACTCTATCTGGGAGTTATATATCCCTTCTTTGGCATTAAAAACAGTCCATTACATTGTTCATAAAATTTGAGGAAAGGCAATCAGACAGCCATTTTCTGAATATTTTAAACACGGGCATGTAAAATTTATGCCTAATTTGAATACTTATTAGTCGCCTAATCTCTGTGGCAGCTTTGTATTTCTTCTGGAGAGATTCGTCAGCCCTCACACTGTTAAAACCTCTCTCTCTTTCTCTCTCTCGGTGTGTTAATCTTCTGTGCACTTTTGTGGCTAGGATTATTTGTTTCAGAGTTGTTTATTGACCACTATCGCCCCAGTGCATGCTGGGTAGGTGATGTACTTTTGCACAGCTTTTTTAAATAAAACAACTTTCTCTTTGTATTTTGTAAGACAGAAGCCAAGCCGTTAAAATGTCACGTACTGATGTAAAAAGCAGGCAGGGATTAGAAGACTACCTCTTTGTTGTGTCGAGCGTTTGATTAGCGGCGTTCTTTCGCGCGGCTCGCTGTCGAGTTAGCGTACACTCTCATTCAAAGATCGCCACTAATTGTCGCCGCGTAGCAGGTGACAAAATTGATGTGTTTAATCTGAGGCAGGGAGGATGGCTAAACTGTCACAGAAATAAATGAAAGTGTTTCTTAAAAATGAATCCCCTTAAACATTACACGAGATTAGGGATATTAGGTCACCATTACTGTAATTAATATTGTTTATATTTTAATGCAGTAAAAAATGAGACAGTTGTAATTTTCTAAGAAGAACAAAATTGGAGGGGGTGTGTGAATGCATATGTGAGTGACAGAACAGATGAGTGTGTGTGTATTAAGGAGACTCTTGTGGGTACATCAGCTATGCAGAACACACCTTGAATTGTGTTTGTTGGGTCGGACCGATTCTTTTATTTATTGCAAGGTTCCTACAGATCTTGGCAGGGCTCCTGTGAACACACAGAGCATTTATGCAGGGAAAACGATAAAACATTTATTACTGGAGAAGAGGTAATATGCATAATTTATGCTGTTTTTAGCACAATCATTAGTGATATTCGAGAAAGATCTTTTTTGTACCCACTTCTCTCCTCTGTTTTCATATCTAATGAATGCCAGGAAAATTAATTTAATATCTTTCATTTATTTGCGAGAGTAAAAATTGACACATACAATTTCTGTTCTGTTTGAATTTGGTGTTTGAATTTTAATTGCACTCGGCGGACAGCACTAAATGTAAGAAAATAATGAATATTTGAAATGTGATTAAAATAAAAGGAGAGAGACACAGAGAGAGACTAGCCTACTGTATATGTGACATAAGCCTCTCATTTAGCTAGCAGGCAAATTTTATTTAGCTTCGGTTAAAAGAAAAGGCCATTATATCGTTCATCACAGAAAGGAACTGTGTGATTTGTAATGCCCCCTCCCCTCACCTCCTGTACCAAATTTTAATTTTGCATGATTAGCTGTGCATCATTAAGCAGCTACATTGAGTGGCGACGGCGCGCAGAGCTCCAGCACTGTCCAGATGAGAGATGTTTCAGGACGTTTGAGCACGAACAGAGTTAGCAAAGGAAACGAAAAGCCATGGAAAAAAACTCAAAGATGTGTGTGCACACCTCTTCATACGTGTTATTTTTTAAGCATGTTCCTTTAAAAATGATTCACACAGTTAGAGGATTCAAGTCAGAAATGTTATTTTTAAATGCACAGTGATATTTCTCTGTGCGTGATGTTTGATAGCCAAAAACAATGCAATTAAAAACATTCGCAAACAAAAATGCATTAAGCAAATTTAAGGAATTAAAAGCTGCAACTGAAACGCAGAGAGAATGTGCGTCTCTTTGTATCGGCTCATTTACACAATGAATGCGTAATTTTGCCCCCTCCCCCGTTAAATGCTTTAATTTGCAAAGGGAGCAGGGCTTGATAATGGAAAGCTTTTTCTCGCACCGGTTTTTCTGTTGCCCCCCCTCTTTTTTTAGGAGGCAAAAAGGGTTTTGTAAGTAGAGCTTTAACGGTGCCTCTTAATCACTTCTAGGTATTAAATCATGATGCAGGAGTCGCCCAATGAGACAATAAGCAACAGTTCAATGAGTCAAAATGGAATGAGCAGCATAAGCAGCCAATTAGATGCTGGCAGTAGAGATGGAAGATCAAGTGGGGAGACGAGCAGTGAAGTAGGCGCAGTCGATCTGATGCATCTGCAACAACAGCAGGTAAGTTGCGTCTCTCTCCCCCCGTCCGTTGTCATCCGCCGCGCTCGCTCGCTCTCTCTCCCTCCCTCTCTCTCCCTCCCTGTCTCTCGCTCGCTCGCTCGCCGGCTTTCTCGCAGGGCTCAGATTCACGTAGACAGATACATGACTGACACCCTTCTGTCGTGTGTATTCAGGCAGGATCTGGACTTGACTTTTTGTTTTGGTACGTTTTGGGTACTTCTGGTGGTGTGGTTTGTTTAAGGGTTAGTTTTGGGCTGTGTTTGCAGGGGTTTTTTAACGTGTTTGGCAGCTTTTGGAGAAAGTTGATGTTTCCGCGCAGGTGACGTGCTGGCTGAGGCCGTACGTGTGTGTGTGATCGAGGGGGTGAAATGTTGAGGCTGCTTAGCTGGTGTGTGTGTGGATTGTTGGTGATTATTTGAAACAGCCACCAGAGGGCGACCTCATTTGACATGTACAGGCAACATCTCTTACTCCAAAACCTTTCTATCGCCCAACTCGTGTGACCAATACATGCGTTCTGTTTGTTTGTTTGTTTTTCACTTTGCAGCTATATTTGTGTCGCTATTTTTGCATAGATTCTGGTATGTCAGTGGTTGGTCGTTTAGTGAGGTGTGTGTGTGTGTGTGTGTGTGTGAACGATGGCTTTGTCAACTCGTCAGAAGAGACGCATGGGAGGGCACACACAGGCTGCAGACTCTGTGCAGTGTGTGTCTTCTGTCGAGAAGTGTGTTCACCTCTGGGTTTGTCACTGCAGTGTTGTGTGTCTGTGAAAACAGAATTTGTTTCTTTTTTGTGAGCTCTGATTCATTTCCTTTCTTTCAATGTTATAAACATCACAGTGAAAACTTAATTATTTGTAAAGTTGTGAATGTTTACACTGTCCTGTTTTTAAATGCTCAGGCAGATTGTGAAATATAGTGAAATATTTTATTTGTTTTTATTTTATATGCAGTTAGTTTCATTTTCTAAACAATCAATATGTTCAGTTTATATATAGTTATAGTTTATATTTATTTTTATACTATTTAATTAATTTTAATATGAAGTAATATATTTTGTAGCATTGTATATGTGTTTTGTTTCCTACACACACTCTCACACACACATATAAGTGTGTATATACTGTGTGTGTGTGTACCGCTGAATGCAGTTGAAAGCAGGCTGTGGGTCAGGCAGGATCTGTGTCGTTTTTGGGCCCCTCTGACCCTCTCAGACAGCCTCTCCAGCTGGTGATTAGAACGGCACCCCCATCTCATTCATCATAACAGCAGCCGTCTCTCTCTCTGTCTCACACACACTGTGATTGAGGTCAACCCCCCACATTCTCATTAGTGACTTCTGCTTTAACCTGCGCACACCTCCTGCACACTTCACTGTGTGTGTGTGGTGAATGTTTTCTGCTTACCATTTACAAAACAATTTGCAGGCATACATGGTTAAGTTATTTTGTCAATTGTTTGTCTATATTTATACTTGTAAAGAATTTGATGCTGTTTTTGGTGTCGTTTCGCTTTTTTAAATGAACTTATTTCATATTTCTAAATTTTATTACTACTGGGAGAGAACTTTTATTTTTTTAAATATTCAATTTTTTTTAAAGAAGACTTTTGTTACTATTATTTATTGCTACTAATAAAAATAACATTATTGTTAGTATTGCTAGTATCATTATTAATAACAACAATAGTATTATTTATATTAATAATAATTATTATTAACAACAGCAGTAATAACAGTAATAATAACAATAGTAATTAATTATGTACGTTTGAACATATTAAATGTGATTATTCAATTTAATAACTGATTTCTTTTATCTTATTGTTCCAGTAGACGTGTGTAATAGATTTAGTATTTTGTGTCTGTACTTACAGTAAAGGCAGTGTAAGCAGAAGAGAGGAGAGACAAGTGTCATAGAGACAGAGGGGCGAGTGACAGTGTTTCATTGAGAGAGAGAGAGACAGATTGAAATGAGTGGAGCAGCTAACAGGCCTCTGGAGGCTTTTTAAAGGAGCCCAGGTGCCGTTCACTTCACACACTCAGAAATTCCTGCACATTCGCCTGATAATACGCCAGATCTTCATTTCTGCACTGTGTGTGTGTGTTTCGAGCTGACGACAGAGTTCAAAACGCAGTTATTAGCAAGTTAACTTTTTTGCTTCATTTAGCATTAAAAAGCACATTGCCAAGTTTGTTACTAGGATGTGAAAGCAACAGACTTTTGTGTTTTTTTCCTTGCTTGATTAGGGCACTAAATCAAGGTCTTCTGAACACATTTAAGACTCGCAGCTTTTTTCTGCCAGTATTACTAAAGCTTTAGAGATTGTTTTTGTGTTGGCTAAAGAACTTTCTAGCTGCAGCACTGGAAGTTCATGATGTTTATGACAAGAAGAGAAAAACGCCTCATGAAGTGTCGGCTTCTAAAGGCATGAACTTTATTGATTGTAGGTCATTGTTAAATGAGCTTTTAATGGTGTTGTATTTATTATGCCGTGTGTACAAGGAGGTTTGCATTGATCTGTAGATAATGTGATGTGATATAATGGAAGCTCCATATATTTGCTGTGGTTTATTAACCCGTGTGGTGTATTGATGGATTTATTGTGCAGTTATTTTTTTAAGCTCTGCTCTCAGACTTCCTGTCTGAAAAGGAAGTTCTCAGATCTGTGGCGCATCAGGGTGAGGGCTGTAGCTCTTCTGTTTGACTTATGAATGAAGGGGGAGTGGATTTTCATCTTTATTTATCAACTTAAAAAATGTAAGAGGAAGTTCACACACAAAAATAAAAATTCTGTCAGTATTTACTTACACTTATGTTGTGTCAACAACATATGTCAACTCTTGTGACTTTGTTTTCAGCATGAAACAAAATTGTGATGAATAGGGACCGGGGACAGCCATGGTCACTCTTTACTTTTACAGTCTGAAAAAAGATTAAACTTACTTTTATGATCATCGCAGTAAAGTCACGTGAGTATGTACTGTAAGTGACGGGATTTTCATTTTTTGCATGAACTTCCTTTATCTGCGGAGTGTCACAGCATGCAGCGTTTTGATTGGCTCTTGAATTTTTTTCAGACGTTTCTACTCTACACTGTTCCTGAATCAGTTCTGTACAGACTCCACTTATTTGTGAATCTCGCGTATGGATTTATGAATGTCATGTCCAGATGCAAAGGACAGTGTTGATTTTCACGTCCCCCTCGCAGCGATTGTTACAGGAAGCGGCTGTAAAATGACAGCAATTAACCCGACATTTTAGCTGCAGGAGAATTTAAGATGAGAAACGTGACAGCCAATGTCAGCCGTATTTTCCCCTCTTCACTGGGCGGACGAGCAAATGAAACTGGAGGTAGTATCGCAACTAAGGGGGAGAAGGTGCCGTCTGTGGGTCTTAAATGATGTAAATGTGTTATTTTTATACAGTTTAAAATAAATACAAATTCCATAAAATAAATACAAAAACTCCTGTACAATATGTGGAAACAGGCAGTAAACATGAATAGCAGAAAACAAACCTACTGAGTTAATTGATATTCAATGAGTTTGCCTCTATCATCACCTCACAACACGTTAGTGCACCCACTCAGAAGAGGACGGGGGGTGGACGGGGTGTGGGGGTCTGTTGACTGTCATTCAAGAGGGCGAGGTAACAAAGTAATGTGGAGACGCCACACAAACAGCGAGTCTCGCTTCCATCACACCCTTCCGTCCGTCGGGAGCGCGAACGCAAGATCTCCAGGCAGGTGATGACGGCTGCGTCCGCTCATCAGCCGAATAAAAGCTCCTCTGATGCAAATGACGCTTTGCCCTTGAGCATAATTTAAAGCCGTAATCACCCCTGGAGTCTCCACCGCACAGATAGTGAAAGTGAGGTGACTGACTCATTTACACTCCAGCACAAAGAACCTCATTAGCTTTATCACACTGCCCGAGACTCCTCAACCACAGTGTGTAAATAACACACACATACAGTACACACGTTAACACCCCAGCCACGGTTCATAACGCTCTCTAAAACATCATAATACTCAAGAAAATTATACAGTAACTTTAACGTACAGATCTGTAAAAAAAACAGGGGGAACAAAAACGACCATTCTGGGTTTGCACGTTCCGAATTCACATGGTGACTGTTTTATAAATGATATTTTACGGTTAACATTTTACACTATCGTAAGCATTGTACTACATAATGTGTTAAGCTTTGACACACAGAGGCGTGCTCGCGATGACACGTTCAGATACAGGGCTCACGGTGCGAGCCGCTTTGACTCTTCACACAACAGCCAACATTATCCTGTTATCGTCACATGGCAACGCAGAGCTCAGATCCTGCGCTGGTCATTTGTGTTTAGGCCTCGTACTGTGCAGCTGCATGAAATTTACAGTGTGGCTGCTGTAGTAACTCTATTTCCCATCAGCCTCTCCAGAGACCGGAGAAATGTCACGCCGTGGCTTTGAAAGAGAGATCGGGCGGAGGACAGGACGGGCTGGGGGTGGATAGAGAGAGACAGAATCAAGAGTGAAATCCGTTGGAAACAAACAGTCATGCCATTGCTCATGCCTGGGCGACTTTAGTGCCCCATAGGGAGTAACGCAGGTGAAAACATTCACGGGTGTGAACATCAACACACACACACCGTACCTTCAGAATTGTATTTTTGTAACATTAATAATTATTAAATAGTTCTTTTAATATATATTTATTTGTTCTGGTTATTATTTATTTGGGCCTTTTTAAACACTTTTTTATATAATAGTAAAGTAAAATAAGATAATGCTGATACACCCCGGCTGATGCATATGGACTAACTGCTATCCTACGGCTCTGGCTAGCCTTCTGTTTGGCAATTACATTTCACCTCTGTGTGTAAATAAAACTCCAGTAGTCAGCAGGTCAAAATCAATGGCCGCTTCCCTCGTCTCATTTCCTGCTGTTTTGATGTTTTCTAACTGCCCTTTCAGAGGAAATTAATGGCGCTGAAATCTATAAACAGCCTTCAGGGCAGAAATCTTCACTGCTTTTATTCTAAATAACACCATCAAACCGCTGTCCCGCAACTGAGCTGCAGGTGTTTATGGGTAATGTAGTTCTTCAAAACCCAAAACCCTGTGTAGTGAGCAGAGAACCGAATTTTCCCTAAAGCAGGTAAAAAAAGCTCCTCGGAGCAAAGAGTCTATTAGAGTGGCAGTAAAACCACACTGCGGCTGAAAGCAGAGGGTTGTGAACTTCATACTTTCTGTCTCTGACAGCCTGTGACACCACAAACCATTTAACAGAGCTTAAAAAGCTCATATATGCAGATGCTGGCGATCTTAAGCTGACAACCACGAGGCAGGATTTTCTAGAAGGCCGCTTTGGTGCCTTGTGAATTTAACAAGCATGTCTAGTATTACCGTTTCTCTCTGGTTTATCCGTGAATAGTAACAAATCAAGCCGTGAAACGCCTGCCCGGGGATGTTTGTATGCAAAGGTTTTCTGGAACAAATATTAAAATGACGTAAATCTGATTAAGGAGTTTGAGGTCTGCAGTTGCTCGAGCCGCGCTCTCTCTCTCACTCTCTCTCACTCTCTCTCTCTCTCTCTCTCTCACTCTCTCTCTCTCTCTCTCTCTCTCTCTCTCTGTGTGTTTATGCACAACGCCGTCAGGTGTTGCCACTCTCCCACTTGAATATTTGAATTCCATAATGCTGGAAAAGAGAGAGAGAGATCATAGGAGTGGCATCTGGTCTGCTCATAGCTCACTGCCCCCAGACACTGAATACATATGTAAGAGACCCTCTCAGCTTGCGGCTCTTCAGGGCTTTTCAGCAAATGCTGTAAATAAGCTCGGCCTCAGCTCGCAAATACACAAGAGGCTTTTCAAACGCACACGTGTGTCACTTAGCCGTGGCTCCCAGTCCGTCTCTGTGAGTGATATTTCTGGGGGCTTGGATGTAGGATGCATGTTTTATCCCCTTTCTTCATCACTGTCATTTTGGCCTAAATGTCTTCATCGCTAACCAAAAAACAGCCAAGAGTGTTAGCACGCGTGCAGGGAGCGAAAACACCACTGTCTTAACACACTGTGTGCTTGTGATGGAACTGGCGGACGCTGCGATAAGAAAATACTGTCTTTGTATGCAAAACATGAATTAATGTTGTGTGTGAGACTTCACGCTTGATTTGACGCTAAGCTGATATTGCTTTCACGCTTAAATCCTCCAGCGCTACTCCATTTCAATTGAAATGTGATTGTTATTGCTGGAGGTATTTACCAGAAGTTATTTGACGCATGGATTTGCCCGTGAGGTGTTTAGACTCCTTGCCACAATTTGGCTGCAGTTGTCTTAGCAAAATCTGTGAAGATTAGAGACATTTTAACAGATGCTAAAGCAGTAAGCCATAAGAGGCCGTGAGTCAGAGTGATTTTTCTACGGTTAGGAAGCGTTGCTAAGCACTATGCGAAAGGAAGCTTGCATATTGACTGAAGTAACAGCAGTATTAGATACACACAAAAATGTAATAAGTGATTTTGTTTATTAATTAAGGCTAATGGTCATTATACTTGACAGATCATTTGCCAATTTATATAGTTTATTATCTTAACATTATAGATGATAGAGTTTATCTGAGTTTGGGAATGTTGTTTATTTTACAGTGGTTGTGAAAGTCAATTGTTTTTTATGAATATATATTTGTAAGATTTGGAGATGTAGTGTTTTTGACAGTTTCGCATGTACTTGGGTGGCCTCTACGAATAATGCGTATTCTTTTGATGAAGATCAGAGCCATTTAATTTTAATGTATGATCGTACAGTTGTGGTCAGAAATGTTTTTTAGGCAACGGTGACCCTTTGGGGATGTTTATTAAAGCACGAAAAAGAAAGAACATATAAAGAGAGGGAGAGCAAGCGGGCGGGGGTTGCTCACAGTCGCATTAAGTGAACGACATATTGATGAATTTTCTTGTTAGGAGAAATTACACCCACTAAGTTAAGCTCCCTCAGCATGAAATTGAAAAAGAAGAATTTCCTCAGAATTTCCATTCTTGATTCACTGAGAGATGTAGATTAGCTGTTTGGGGGGTGGTGGGGTAGAGCGCCTCAGAAGTATGACGTTTTTCACGCTTTGCTCGTCTCCTAAAGGCGTGCAAGCCCGTCGCAGGGTTTGTTTACAGAACTGAGAGAAGTCAGGCAGACAGCCCAGCCGATTACTGCTGTGATGCATGGGATAAGAATACACAGAGTGGACGTGTTTGAGTGAACACGTGTTTATCTCCGCGATTATATGCGTCTGGGCATGCGTCTTAATCACTGCGTGTCTTAGGGTGCGTGTATCTCTCATCCCTCTTTCTTTGTAACAGTCCGTAGCTCTTTGTAATCAGTCTGAAACTCTTTTGGAGCATATCTGTCTCCCTCCCTCACTGTCTCTCTTGCTGAAACCTTGACTGATAGCTGCCGTGTGTCGAGAGGGAAGATAACTCTACCCCAGCTCAGCTTGCTCAAAAGGTCAGGCACGCTTTGTAATTGCAATATTCAGAAGACAAACGCAGCAGATCGCTGGCACACACAGCCAGGAGGGCCCAGGGCCCCGGTGCTCCATCAGCAAAGACGACTGACTGAGATGCATTGGCCCTCCACCAGCTAGATGTAAAGCTATTAACTCTGCTGATCTGCGGTGCGGCCCGGCACTCATCCAGATCAGCTGGGAAGATCCATCAAAAGAACTGAAAACAATAGTCTGTCTTCACCTGGAGTGTTTCTGCCTCTTTCTAGTCTTTCTGTAGAGCGTGATTCTGTTTTGCACTATTGAAAAGCTACAAAGTTAGACCTGTTTCAGGCTTCCATCCCCTGCAGAGCTCAGCACATGTTTCTGTGGTGAAGGAATGAAGGTATATTGTACCAAAACATGCTGTCATCTGTCAGAGGTTAACAGAGCAATAATCGCAGGTGTGTTACCTCGAAGGTCACAGTGCGGCTGGTCAACCCTGTGGGTAACAGTGTAAGAGCTGAGCTTGGATCACACTCACTCTCTCTCTCTCTCAGACATATACTATTGACTTTTAAAGTGCTGCCAGGTGTGGGATCAGGGGACAAGCACACACACACTTAGTGATCTGTATGAAGAATTACATCCATAGACTTCATATTATGTTTTATATACTGCTATTTATCATTACTTTTTATAAACCGAATATTTATGTGCTTTATGAATCATTTTATTGAGCAGGTCCCTGGATGTATCATTTTGTAAGATTATCACACACTTTTAATAACACACAGACTTCAGTATGAATTCAGTGTGCATGTTTATCTCTTTTCATTGTGACTTGTTTTACAGTGCAGAACTACAACACCGTACCTTTGTGGCCTAGTGATACAAACACTGAGATGTGGTGCTCTAGTGGGCAATGTAGGTTCGAGGCTTGTGCATATTTTTCATCCTCCAAGCAATAAACCCAGCAGAGTAACCGGTAACTAGTGGACATCATACCCACACCCGCATCTGATTCACTCATAACATTAAAGTTTACCACCTGCATCGGTCAACAGCAGCGATTTCTCACCCACTGAACATCCGCTCGAGACCCAACAGTTTGTTTATTGCCTCAGCCGCACGTATTGCCATCGACGCTCTGCGCAAACTTCTTTTGACAGTTCCTCTGTTGCTGTGAACTTTGCTGTCTGAGCTTCTTAATAAGTTCCTGTCAACAAACACTACAGCCAAACGTTTCCTCGAGGAGAACGAGTTCATTTGCTCTCACGGACTTTCCTTTCGTTTTCCTCCGTCCTCACTGTAAATGAAGCGCGGGGCGCTTTCTCTCGCCCCTCAATGCAACATTTATAAAGAGGTATTCCTCTGACTGTGTGATGCTCGGTGGCGTGGAACTGCGAAAAAGCATTGGATCATAATCACTCGAACGAGAAGCCAAGTGAATCGAGCACCCGCTAGGAAGTTGACATTCTTGTATCACCCACCTTTTTATTTCAGGCAGTTCTCTCTTATTCTCTTGTTGTCCCGCATGCAGCAGCACGTGTTGATGGTGAAAGTGAAAAATCTGGCCTCTTTTCACTAATATCTCGGCCACTGCTTTGTGAAGAACTCAGAGTGAAGGCAGATAAACAGGGTCACTTTATCTAAACCCAGACGATATACGGCAGTTGAAAGTGAGAGCTTTACTAAAGCAAGCCTGCGAGAACCAAAGATAGATGGAATTTCATGAGTACTGGAGCCGGTGAGATGTGTGAAAGCGATGTCTGAGCTCATAGAGAGAGAGGACGAGAGAGACTCAGTCTGTGATACGTCTTCAGCACATTTAAGCGTCTTTAAAATGACTCAGATGTTAGCAGATGATACTAGTTGGTTACAAGAATTTTACATTTTAACTTTTAACAAGAGTTAATGGGGTAATAGATCAGAATTGGTTTTGTAAGTGGTTGTGTGTTTCTGGAATGTTTTGTAAAAGTTTAGTACCTAGTTGAAGAGATTTTGATACAATTGTACTGTTAAACAATACTAAGATTAGCAGCTGCACACGTCAGACATGTCTCTTTCTCTCTCTCTCTTTCTCTCTCTTTCTCTGTCTGTCTCTCTCTCTGTCTGTCTCTCTGTCTCTTTCTCTGACTGTCTCTCTCTCTGTCTCTCTCTCTGTCTCTCTCTCTCTCTCTCTCTCTCTCTCTTTCTCTGACTGTCTCTCTCTGTCTCTTTCTCTCTCTCTCTCTTTCTCTGTCTGTCTCTCTCTTTCTCTCTGGCTGTCTGTCTCTCTCTCTTTCTTTCTCTCTCTGTCTCTCTGTCTCTCTCTCTCTCTGTCTGTCTGTCTGTCTCTCTCTCTCTGTCTGTCTGTCTGTCTGTCTCTCTCTCTCTCTCTCTGCTCTGTATTGGTTGCTGGATTTCTATGGGATACAGATGTTGTTTTGGAGTTCGGGGCTTCTGCAGTGTAATTCCCTCCACAGGTTGCTGTAAACTGTTATACATGCTCCAGTGCAAAGCTGTGCTGTGGATCAGCAGGAACATCCGTAAGAGCATGTGCAGGAGGGGCACGCTGGATGAATGTTTGTGGTGTCAGTGACCGATGGAAGTTCAGTCTGTCTGACCTGTTATTGCTGGCACAGTTTCCTGAGTGAGAGACACATGTTTACTTATCTGTCTAAATGACATTCCATAGACTTCTGCTAGTTATAAACAGTATAACCTAACCCTCACAGAAAACTTTCTGCATTTTTACAATTAAAAAAAATGTTATTTGCTATATTTTATAGTGTTTTTACAAACGAGGACGTCTCCAAAAGGACGTTTTGCTAAGATTTGTCAGGTTTTGCTTTTGGGTATAAATTTGTCCACAATATATGGTTAAGTAAACCCACACACTACACACACACCCTGTAGGGCTGGACAGACTGGTGTTTTGTCTCTATGCACTTAAAAGAATAAGTGTGAGGTTACACAATGAAGTAGATTTTTCTGTCCCCGCCTCCCCTCCATAAACGCTCGGCTTTCCGGTCCAGAAATGACTGAATTCATCTCCAATTCACCAGGGAGGGCTGAGCGATGGCTTCATGTTTACAGTGGCAGAAAGTTAATATAAATTTTCATCAGAAGGGGAAGTTTACACGTATGATTCTATTTGTCCTTCATTATTAGCACCTGAGACTGGGCTGGGAGGTATAATTGTCTACAGACACAGACCAAAGAGATGCAAGAAAAAGCAAATAAGCACACCCCAAAATAATTTTATGGTTGTGTGTTACAATCCCTCTCCATGGGATTCTTAATCTAGAAAATCAATAAACAAGAGACGAGCGTGAGGCGCGAGAAGCGGGGAGAAAAAAAAGAGAAAGGCGTGCGAGAGTTTGAGAGGGAAAAGGTGGAAAAAGAATGAAAGGGAAGAGAAAAGAGAGAGAGAGAGAGAGAGAGAGAGAGTTGCTCACAGAGCCCCATTGTTCAGCTGGTTAGCTCGTGCTTGGCCCTGCAGCCGAGCAGCGTCTCTGCGGACCGACCCGCGAGCAGCACACAGCGCTGATTTATTGAGTCCTACATGAAAACACACATTATTCTCACAGCCTTTTCTCTTGTCTAAGAAGTATCACGTTTGTGTCTGACTGCACAATAACTGAGACTCTCTCTCTCTCCGCCCTACTCCTGTTTTATTTGCCTGCTGGTGAAATACATGCTGTGTGTACATACCTCAATCAGACCGGATGTGTCATGTCTTAGTGTTTTCACGCTTGAGTCCTCTGTCAGACACTCAGAGCTCGTAAGTCATATAACTTGTGGCGTACAGCCCTGATGCAAAGACAGTCGAATACAAAACAATGAAGATAACAAAGGAACTAAGTTTACATGTATTTATATACAGATGCATTCATAAATAAATCCAAACAGGTGTGCGTGTAAGTTAGTAATGTGCACAGAGACAGATACTCAAAAGAGAAAAAGTCCCAGTTGAAATTGCATTCACACTGTCTCTGGCCTTAATAGTGGAGTGAGTGTGGATTCTGTTTTAGGTCTTTCCTTCTCAGTCTGCTTGTCAGTCTTGCTGTTGTGTTTTGGAAATTGGATTTTTAAGTTTATTTAATACAACGATTTTATTATTATTTAATACAACGTTTTTTAAATGGTTGTTTCTTAAACGTATTTTACTACTTTTATTCTAGAATTACACTGCCTTAATTGGCTGTTCGTTCAAACTTTTCATTTGCCTCCATAGATTTAGATGAGGCCTTCAGGTTTAGTTCTCAGCGAGGTAAAAGCTGCCTCAGCGTGTGTGTCTCATTGAGGCCACCCTGCCTCCCAGATAAGCCTCGATTCACCCAGCGGCTGGTGCACAAACACATATCACAGCTGTGGATGACCTTTGATAAAAGGCGGGCCGCTCTGCTCTTGTGTCAGTCAGCCTCCACTCAACAGAGGTTTTCATGAACTGACCTGCCGCTGTTGTGTTCAGACGGACCTTTAACGTTGTTCAGCTGTCAGTCACACTGATGTCCGTGCGGGACTCTGAGTGAGTGAAGCTGTGGGGCTGTTATGTCCTCAGCGCACGTCTTGTTTATGAAATCCGTGCCTGAAGTGATGTTTTCTATTCATGAGTGGCTTGGACCCTCATCAGACCTCTGTGTCCCAAACACACTTACATAACAGATATGGTGTCAATATTTTGTCGTGGAAAGTGGGGTCCTATCTTTGCACAGGACTCGCAGACCGCCGGCCAATCAGCTCTGTTTGTTTGTTCAGCTTAAACTGTTTGTCCTTTGTTTTTTGTGGCAGCTGACTCCTGTCCGCTTGATAAGGGTTATGCTCTCTCTCTCTCTCTCTCTCTCTCTCTCTGAGAGAGAGTTGACATGCCCTACTTGACCCACAGATCTTTCAATAGACAGCACAATGCAGCACACAAAACGTCCTTTAAAAGTTATTTGCATATGGCATTGTAATCAAAAGACAGCAAGTTTGTGAGTTTCATGAGAATCATTTTTATTTACAAATTACAAAAATGAATAATTCACAATTCATTTTGGATCTCACAGAAGAAGACTGAAGTTTGCAACACCACTCAAGAGTTGTTTATCCAGATGTATCACTCTGCTTTTGAGGCCCAACATTCTCATCCCTCCACATCATTCCACCCTGTTTCCGGTCAAACAAATCCGCTTTCCTTACATCCCGGGAGGTGCTTACTTCCTCAGGCTGTCATTGTAGCATTTGTGTTTACAAAGGCCGCATCAGATCTCAAAGCACAGTTTATGTGGCGATCCCGGAGAATGAGGACGCCCTGATAATGATGTGTTAAGCTGCGGCAGGGTGCTAATGTATTTCATGCTTGTTTTAGCATTAGCAATCGTCATACCAAGGTGTTTTGTGATGTATAACATCTGCATTATATCTAAACATTGACCCAACCGTGTTTCTTTGAGATCTGTTTCACTCTTCGCTCAACTCCTCTTGGCTATTAAAGTAGCTTTAGAATGTATAAACATTCACCTTTTTTTAGTTTAGTTTAATAGTGACTTGTATCACGTTTCCTCCAGACCCCATTGTCTGAAACCAATTATCGTTGATCCAGTTGGACTGAATCATATTTTCATAAACGTTTTGAAGCTCTTGCAGTCTTGTGTTTTTGGGTGTATCTTGTCGCAGAGCACATATCATCATACAGAACATTCAGGCTTGTTTCTTTTTCTCCCAGTCCTTAGAGATAGATATTAACATCAAATATGTTCGAGTGTCTTGTTATTTACACTGCAGCCCGGGTTCTTGTCGAGCTCCTGGCTCAGAAGAATGTGATGCATTGTGCTGTTTATACAATGTGTGCATTAATGGACTGGAGTCTGCGTTTCTTTCCCACAGCAACAAAACTTATAGGATGAAGGAAAGCTAAGCAAAGCACGAAGAATAGTAGGTTTCCTGCTGCTCTGAGCCGTCCAGCAAAACTTCAGTGGTCGCATTGCCTTTGTTGTAGCAGAATGCACTGAACATGCCTTTGTGTTGCATTCTGAGTATTTTTGCACAGGGTTGAAATCAGTAATAAGTTATTGTCACTAATAAGGAATTTTGTCATAAGACTTTCTAGCTGTGGGGCTGTACAAAAGCACCTGTTAACAAAGGATTAAAAATTCAGCTGTTGCAGGAAAAACTCGTGGGTCTAAACACGTCTCTAATAGGCAGAGTGGAGCTGATTGGCTGTCTCTCTCTCGCTAGCATCCAGGGTTCGTATTGGAAAAGCCATTAAACGCCTTTGACTGCGGGCTACAGCTAGCGTCACTGTCTTGACCTCTAGCGTGTATTGAGTTACTTTGACTTTGCCCTTTATTCGTCAGAGGACAGTGAATCTGTATCGATCAGGGAGCGGATAAACATTTCCTTCTGCTAATTGTTGTGCTAAAGCCATTAGCCGCGCGCTAAAGCCACACAATCACAATCACCGCTTGGATGGGCGTGAAATCTCCCACAATTTACAATCTCAACCGCACGGCCTCACCGATAATGACCTGGAATCCACAGCTTGGCAGGGCTACTTATAACTCGTATACATCTGAAAGTGCTGCAGACAGCATAACTAATCAATAAATACAGCATTTAATCGGAAAAATAAGACGCGCTCAAGCTTGGATGCTTGTTTGGGTAAAGTCTGTTGTGTAATTAACAGAACAGAATTTCTGACACATTTAACTTCTTATATTAGATGAGAAAAGGGCCGTTTTGTTTTGTGTGAACTTAAGACTAAATAACCTAAATCATTTGCTTTTTGAGTCATTCCATAATATAGCTGTCTAACTAATCTGGAAGTCACGTAGTGCACCATCTTTAAAATTTGATGCATTTGTTTGGTTTTGCATACAGAATGTAAAGGCAGGACAGAATGTGAAACTGATATCCCCTGTGTGTGTGTGTGAGTGTGTGTGAGGGTGAGTGTGTGTGTGAGGGTGTGTGTGAGGGTGTGTGTGAGGGTGTGTGTGAGGTGTGTGTGTGTGAGAGTTTGTGTGAGAGTGTGTGTGAGGGTGTGTGTGAGGGTGTGTGTGAGAGTGTGTGTGAGAGTGTGTGTGAGTGTGAGTGTGTGTGTGAGGGTAGGTTTTGTGTGTGATTGTGCTGCGTGTGTGAGAGTGTGTGTGTGTGTGAGAGTGTGTGTGAGTGTGTGAGTGCATGTGCGTGAGTGTGTGGAGTGTGTGTGTGTGTGAGAGTTTGTGTGAGAGTGTATGTGAGTGTGTGAGTGCATGTGTGTGAGTGCGTGTGCGTGAGTGCGTGTGCGTGTGTGTGTGTGTGTGTGAGGAGACAGATCGATGCTGTTGAGATCCAGCACCACAGTGTTGTGTTTGTTTACCAGGGGCTTCTGTCTCCTTACCACACAGCCAGACAGACAGTGGCAGCTCTCAGCCCGTCTCTTCATCATTGATCAGGGGTTGGCTGCCTTCCCAAAGGGTTAAGACATGGCAACTTTTACCTCTCTCTTCCTTTCTCTCTTTCTCTCTCTCTTGCTCTCTGTTTCTTCCTCGCTGTCTTTCTTTATCTGTTTGTCTGTCTCTCTCTCTCTGTGTCCCCCACATTTACTTCCCCCCCTTTCTCACTCTGTCTCTCTCTCTCCTGTTTGCTCAGCATCTCAATGTATTAGTTCAAACATTGTTCTCACCAGCTGGCAGAGCAGAGCCATATGCACATCCTGTCAAGGCAGCTGTTGTCATGGATACTGGCAAGCGGCAGGAAATAAAACAAGCTCTTGATTCTACTGGAAGTGTCACTCTGTATCTGAAGAAGCTTTTCTTTCCCACCTCTCGACCTTCACTCGCCTCCTCCTGACAGAAGTTATCGTGTTGTTTATGTTACTGTATTTATTTTGTTGGTTTCATCTGGTGTTGAGGCAGAAGGGCCGTTCTTCGCTTCTGTCTTTGCTCTGCGTAGAAGGAAAGAAAAGAAAGAGAAAGTGAAGAAAGAGCTGCTTCCCTTTACACACAGGCATCAGTTTTCCTGTAGATACGTGAAGAGCACCTGTAAACACGGTGTTAGCAAAAAACGCTGTCATTTCAACACCTCATACCAGTCTTCTTACACACAAAAATCAAACTTTCCAAACATGATTTGATTGATGCTTCGTTTTGCCACCATTTTGATGATAGGGTGTTTTCTGTGGTTGCTTACTGGTCCCAGCCAAGATATTTTGGTACCTAAATATGTCTCAGGTTTACATTGTAGGAAGGGCCTGTAGGAGTTTTTTTGGTCTTGTCTGTTTTATTGTCTACAGGCAAAGATGGTCAGTCAGATTTTACATAAGTAATGTATTAAAAATGAGGCTTGCTTTAGCACCACTGAAAGAAAAAATCTGAAATGTATGTTTTTGTTATGTGACATTGAAGAAGTGATTTGGCAGAGAAGGGCCGCAGTCACCTCTGTGCTCAGGGGCCCGGCTAATGCTCGGCTCCTTGTTAATTCACTCCTGAGGTAATCTGATGTTGATTTTGTCGACTTTAATTACAGCTTCCAGCAGCACTTCACATCGCCTGCCTCTACTTCAAATTGATATTATGAATATGCAGATGAGGCGGTAATTTGCACAGAAGTGGGTATTTCAGCTGAGCACACACTAGTCAGGTCAATACCACTCACACTTGTGTTTTTTACTTTCTATTTCTGCTCTTTAGAGGTGCTAGACAAACTGTATTTATCTCTCATCACGCCTTCGTGGATTATCATGAAAAAGTGTACAGCTAAGAGATGCTTCACGGCTAATCAACAACAATGAATGGTGTAGTGGATAACATGTCGCCTCTGTGTCACCTTTCACGGTGTTTGATATTTGAGTGTGTCATGAAGTTTAAGGCGGGGAATGAGGGATAAAAAAGAAAAAAAACTAATTTTGTTTCTTTTTCTCTTGTCTTTATCCAGGCCCTACAAGCAGCAAGGCAATTACTCCTTCAGCAACCAGTCAGTGGCTTGAAGTCTCCAAAGAACAACGATAAACAGCGTCCGTTGCAGGTGAGCAGTTCCTTGCTAATCTCTCAAGTCCATCCGCAACACGTGACGC
The DNA here is from genome assembly GCA_036877525.1 of Chromobotia macracanthus. Lineage (NCBI taxonomy): Eukaryota > Metazoa > Chordata > Actinopteri > Cypriniformes > Botiidae > Chromobotia > Chromobotia macracanthus. Next base: position 2,380,182 of record JAZGTH010000012.1, read on the forward strand.
CCTAGAAAAGATTTCCTCTGTTCCAGCCGCGCTGTTTGATTTGGCGATGTAATTCTGAAGCTGTCTGTAAAAGTTCTCGAGCTGTCAGGCCCCGCCCTTCTCCAAACGAAACAAAACTTCTCACGCCTGAAACCTTTCGGCTGCGTGTGACTGTATTATCTCACCTGCGTCAGGCAGACCTCAAAACCTTCTCTAGCATGAAAACAAAGTGACATTTTACACTGACAACGAGGAATAATTGTCATGTTGCTTTTTGAATCTGTAAAATAAAACAAGTAACTAACCTGCACCAATAAACAGCTCTCAGAAAATTGCTTTTTATAGATGCCTCTGAAAAGTTGCGTATGCTAACTAGCTGTCATTTGTACCCCTCCAAGATAATTTGCCAGTATTGATTCCAGCTGCGGCATATTGCTATTGTCAGTGATTTGGTAAAGGTCACAGCAGCGTCGCATGCGCTGCATTTCCTATTACCAGACCTGTTTACTCACCCGCCGACTGCCGGCATGTTATTTCTCTCACATCCTCGCAATACAAACGCGTCGACGGTTTGCCGCCTCAAATTATGTAAGCACTTGACATCTGCCAGGCACCGTATTTTTAGGTTTAAATTAAGTGTGAGGAGAGTGCGCCCTCCTCCCTGCTAATAAGCGCTATCAGCTAGCGCCGGTTTACCTCATTAGTACCCTGTGCATTTAATTAAAGAAAGAGAAAATTGGCGCTAACCCTCGTTGTTAATGTTTTCACAGTGTAACAATGGCGACACCTTCAGAAAGAGTCGCACCCCTGTGTATCTAATTATGCGTATGTTAAAATTTTTGTTCTAACGTGCCTCAGACTGTGATTGGTCCAGCTGAGTCTTTAATATATTCAGGCCAGTCAGCCCAAAAAAGACTTCTGTATTTAAAGAATCAGAAGTGTTTCTTTTTGCTCTGTTATTTTTCAGCTCAGCGCAAAGATATTAGTTGTAAAACAAAGTCAAGGAGGATGTGGTTTGGTGTATCTGTTGCAGTTTCACGGCTGTCTGTATACTTAGAGAATGGATTCCCGGCACACTGTGTGACTGCAAATTATCATACGACACTTCAGAGAAAACAGAGTGATATTGGATGAGGAAGATCTGTGGTAACTGCTGGCCCATGACCGACTTCCTGACTCTAATAACACCAGAGGATTGTAAATATTGAATATTTACATTTGCTTATGCCATCCTTGCCTCATGTTAGCTATATGAATCAATATGAATCAGGGCTTGTTGAGCAGTGTCTACCAGCTCTAGTTAATCAATGCCGTCGATTCTTTACTAGATTAACTCATTCACTGCTGTTTTAACAGCCTCTGCGTCTAGTAATCTTTAACTCACTTTAATCTTTCTCCAAATAAGATCACTTCCTTGCTTTTCAGTTTGAATTTCTCGTTTCTTTCGACGTCTACAGTTTAAACACTTACGGTAACTCTTCCGTAGTCAGTTCAAAGCGCGTTACGTGTGCTTAGACATGCCGAGTAACAAGCGGTTTGAAAAATGACTTCTTTACATAAATAAGTCAACACCTGCATGTTCTCAGACACTGATAAATCCACCCCTTCTTCTGTCCAGGAAAGGCAGGGTAAACAATCCATAGATCACACCGTATAAATGATTTACCGCACAAGAATCTAAGTGCTGCAGCTCGCCGTTTTAATTACTTGTATTAATGTCTAAATCCCGTCGAGTGACTAATTCTATCCACTGTCTCATCTCGCGTCTCTGACGCGCTCAGAAGCTGCTTTTCCACATTTGCTTAATGTGACAGGTCTGTTATTACCCGGTAAGCCCAGAGGAGAAGTCAATAAACACCTATTTCTTCCTGTAAATCCACACGCCTTCACCACACTGCTTACAAGGATTTCCCGAGGCACACAACAGCCTCGTGGCGCCTTCCCTCCGAGCCGCAATATCGCCTTCACATTTTCTACACTGACATTTAAAACACAAATAAAAGGCGGAGAGGACGAAAGGCAGGGAGGATTACAGAGAGCTTGTGAGAATCACAATTGTGTCTCCCGCCCTCTCAATCAGCCCTGGGTGCCGTTTCTCAGTTGTACGTTACATGCCAGCTTGTTTGTTTGCTTGGCAGCACCCGGCTCTGTGCCTGCCGCCCAGGTGTCTTGTCACGCTGGCAGAATGGACATTTAACAGAGTGAAAACAGTTGCAGAAGCACCGTGCTTACATGTGTAGGTGATGCACTGAATACCAGCAGTACAGCGGTAAGGAGCTGGCAGGCAGGGAGAGGGTGTTGAACGAACAGAGGCGTCTCGTGCCATGCCCCAATATAACAGCTGGTGATGTGGTGATGTGCTGCAGCCGTCTGGTGTCAGAGTGGTGTTTAAAGAGGGAGAGTTGACCTTTGACCTGTTGGCAGTGGCTCAGGGAGAGCGATGTACTGAGATTAACAAGGTGAAACCTCACAATGGCAGGCCGAACAAAAGTAATTTCAGCATCTGCACAGTCGCGTGACTACTGTGGCACAAATACTGTTTCTTACTTAACTTCATTCCATTTGCGAGAGAAACAGGCACCCGATTCATTGACCTTTTCTGTTCGCCGTAAACTCAACATGCACCGCTAATGTAACTTTTCAGAACAAAACGTCCACTCGGAGGCTGTACGTCCCCGTTCGCCTGATTCCAACCTTCCACCCCCCTGCGTTCAGAAGACGGCTGAGCGACTCGCCGCTCGCGCGCGTCTAGATGAGAGAGGTGCGAGATAGCTCAACCCAATCACTTCCTGAGCACTGAGCCATCCTCCGAGTGTCGCCGATGTAAAGGTCAGTGACGCACTGCTCATCTGAGCGTCAGACTCCTGCGCCTTCTTCCTTAAAATTCATCTACTCAGACCACCAGCTGGAACCGAGTACAAAGCCAGTGGAATTTATAAAAGAGACTCCAATACCCCTCCAGTATTAACATTCATTATTAACAGAGTTCATCCGGCAAAATGGGGAACAGAGAGAAAGAAATGGAAAAAGTTGCAGTTGGGCCGAATGTAAGAGACTTCCATAAATTATTCCAACAATGAACGTATTTGCAAATGTTTAATGGCCACTCAAATTTTCCCACTTGAAAACGTCATAGCTCAGGTTTTTCCTTCATATCTCTGGAGAGATATCTCTGGTCTCAGAAATTTCTCCATCTGTCTCAGATGTTTCTCCAAAAATTGCTTAGAAGAAACAGAAATAGATAGAAGTGAGATGAATTATAAAAGAAATATACATTGCATAGCTAAGATCTGGTTCAGATAATTTAAATAAACTTGGTGATAAATGTTTGAGTTCATATTTAAATCTCCAAAAATATTGGCTTTTGATTGCAGACGTGGCAGATCTGAGGTCAGTGTAGACACTGCTGAGATCTCTTCTGAAACTGTAGTGGAGACACACAGATATGTGAGATTTCCAGGCATTTGTCGGTGTTTACTCCTCATTTAATCTTCCTGCTGTCTAGAAGAGACAATTGACAATTGATTACCAATGTAATGTTTTTCATTTAAATGGCTAGCAAGGAAAACAACCTGTTACCCAGGCTAGCAGAACTACGAGACAGCATGGGTAAATCGTATAGGATGCGGTTTGCGGAGCCCTGTAATGTGATGCAGGAGAAGCCTTAGGCGAGCGATGGAATGGAGGGCGTAAAATAGTGCTGGGACACCGCTTTGATGTAGAAGCAACAAATGAACATGCTGACAGAAGATGCATGAGAGCAATAAAGCAGATCCAGCAGCTCTTACACATGCGGTCTGATTACTCTGGCCACGGTGTTAATTGGATCCTAACTGGCAGATCTGATACGTGTAGCCCAGTGCTGGGAAGAGTTGAACTGTAATTCACAGAGCTGCTTGAAGCTTGAGTAATTTACTGCGTGTCACTTGACGAGGAGAGCGATCCAACAGACTCCCTGTTACCTGCGACATCACAAAGCTTCAGAGAGAGAGAGAAAGAGAGAGAGAGAGAGAGGTGTGGGTTTGATGTGGAGTGAGGGAGAGAAAAAGAGGTGGTGTGTTTGATGTTGAGAGAGAGAGAGAGAGGGAGGGAGAGGTGTGGCTTTGATGTGGAGTGAGAGAGAGAAAGAGAGAGAGGAGTGGCGGGTTTCATATAGAGTGAGTGAGTGAATGAGTGAGTGAATGAGTGAGTGAATGGAATGAATGAGTGAATGATTGAGTGAGTGAGTGAGTGAGAGAGAAAGAAAGAAAGAAAGAGAGAGAAAGAAAAAAGATGGTGGGTTTGGAGTGAGAGAGCAAGACAACGAAATAGAGAGAGGGGGATTTGATGTGGAGCGAGTGAAATAGCAGAGAGACAGACAAATTTCTGTATGAATGGCTCAGAATGCATTCTTGCAGATAAAATAGTAAGAAAAAATGAGGGATACAAAGGAAAATTAGCTTCCAAACTCTAGAAACACTCATGTTCTCATGAACTTCCTTCCATCTTCTGAGCTGCTGAAGCATCCACTCTTTGAAACTCCAGGGCCTGTTTATGTTTGAGAAGCTCTTGTCTTCTGCCTGTATCTTTGCATGATTTTCTCCTCTTTAGTGCTTCAGATTCACTTTAAGTTCTTTGGAAAGCACAAACAGGCTTGGCAGCAGTCGTGTTTCTTCATGTAGAACACGTTTCATCATTTCCTGTGTTGCTGGAAAAGAAAGTGTGGTTATCTTCATGTGTTAGATCTTTGCAGAAGGTCTGTTGCAGACCACATCTGCTCCATCACCATTTGAAGTGTGTTAGATCTTACTGTTGTGCTGAACTGTAAAGTAAATTGATTTGGGAAAACCATCTGGTAATCCACTTAACTCTGATACTGAGGAGTGTCTGCATTGATTCTCTAATCCTCACCATCACTGTGTTTGTGTGTGTCGTGTATGTCAGTGGAAGGAGGGTGAACTCGTTTCAGGTTTAACTTATTACAAGCATCTGTTTGTTTGTGTGTTCACAGCTCTAGAATCCATAATCACGGGGTGATGGTCGCCACGTAAAGCTCCATAAATAACCTCTTGAGGAGACGTTAATCCTTGACTGAATTAGCAATGCTAGCTTTAGCCATGTGAAAGTGTCAAAGGTCATTTCCAAAGTCCAGCTTTAGGAGTCCAGAGTTTGAGGTGAACTAGTCAGACGGTGAAGAACAGAGTACGTGTTTTCTCCATAGAACTCCCATTTTCTCCAAGTAAAACGCATTTTACTCTTAATAAACAGGCTAGCGGGTTCTGGCAAGCCACTGGAGTAATTATCATCACACACCCTCCTGTTTCTCATTTTATTTATCTAAACAGCATCTTTGGCAGGTGGCGGCACCAGCTACCCTCTGAAGTGGCCACATTATTCAGCTATACAGAGTCCCGACCGTCTGCTCCACACATCTTATCCAGAAACATTCTTCATAGAGCCCATGAATTGTGTGAAAATAAAGAGTTTAATCAGTTTTCTCTAATTGTTTTAGCTTGAAGTTTGGCCTCGTATCAGCTCTGGTAATTTAGCACTGCCCTCAGAGCTGTTGTGTTACAATCACACCAGTGGTGATAATGGATCGTGTCGTTTGTATTGAAATGGAACAAGAAGAGAAGTTTCGGCTGGTGTGGAATAGAAAAATGAGCTTCGACCGTAAACCTGAGACTCAGGTCTTGTGTTCTTTAGTCTTAGTTCTTTAGCCTGCAGCATGCATTGAAGTCAACACATGACTGGTGTTAAGCTGACCTTTCCTGTGTTAAGACACAGAGTGCAGTGAGAGCGCTGTAATGATCTGCTCTATCATCAGGAGGACCACGGATGTCTTCTCATCACTGGCCAATCTAAAGCTATTTGTTCTCTCTCTCAGGTGCTGAGCCCCTTGGTTTTAAAGAGCAGGTCAATGGAGATCAGCTGGTGTTTGTATCTGTTTTCCAGCAGAAATCAGCACCACCTCACTGTAGACTGTCATTTTTGGGCAAGCTTGTTGTTTTAAAGAAGAAAAACAAATGCGAGGAAATCTGTTCAGATCTTCACCATTTTCTCATTGAAGACAAAAGCTTCTAGAACTGTTTTCAAGTGCAGATGATTGAAGATTTCTTGATTGTCAAGGAATGATATTATGTGTTTGATGAGCTCTCTTGGAAGATGCTTCCCGGAGGTGTACTTGTAAGTTATTTTCTTCATCCTGCATCCTGTGAGAAAAAGGCCCATCGTCTGTGAATGTTTACAGCTCGACCCTTTCGGCAAATGCTCATTAATTTTGCCTCTTCTTGGCAAAATCATTTCGTGGAGAAGCAATTCAGGCTCTGTTGCTTTCAATTCACTGGGATTGTCAGTCATCTCCCCCTGCGGTGTCTCACGGAATGGAGGTGTTATATTCCACCAATTATCATGTCATATACTCGAAAATGTAAATGAACGTGTGTGTAAAATTAAATTTATGGGTTGTCAGTGAAGAATAAGAACCAGGAGAGCAATTACTTAGCTGCATTCCTCGTTCTGATATATCATGCAGAAAACGCTGGCATTAAATGTTGGAATTATCGATGTGCGCAGCTAGGGAGCGTGTGGACCAAACCGTCAACTTTGTCTTTCTCGTCTTTTTTATCTTTTTGTTTGGAAGAGCAATGAAATGAAGATGTGTATCATCTGTCTGTCTGCCAAACAGGAAATGTGAGTCGAGGGGTGTATTTCTGACTTTTATTTGTGTTTTTCCCCCTACGTCGGTTTGAGATTTTCTCGTAACATTTCGCGCTCGGGTTCTGCGCTCTGTCGCATTGTACGTAATCAGCTTTGGTCGATAAATAAACTCATGGTCGATTGTTTTGAAATTTACATGTTTATTGTATTCTGTGCGCCGCGGAGCAAACAAGGTGATCGTTCGTTATTCAGCCTGCAGCTCATTTAAATATACAAATAATGGGTATAATGAGAACATCTCCTCTTGTATTTTCATGCTTTGGTTTTATATTGTCATTTAGGCCGGCATCGAACCCGGGCTGAACCTGAGGGTAATTACACATCACAAATGTGTCTTAAGGTTTAATAACATTGAAGGTGTAAGCATGCATTTGCATAATTACATGCAGCTGTTTAATTTGTGACTTTGTTGCTTCGTTCCTTTTGTTTTTCATCCCTTTTAGTTTCTCCATCTTCACACCTTTCCCCCCCAAAGACAGAAAGAGAGAGAAAGAAAGTGTTTGCACGCGGGCGTGCGGGTGGCGCTGGTGGAGTTTTGCGGCCTGTCTAATGAAGAACGGTGCTCAGATTTGTTTGAATATGAATATGAGTGAGGAATGGAGTGTGACCTTCAGCTCCGCTACTCAGTTCATCAGGATTAGTCAAGCTCGGTGCTCAGGAGCGCTAATGCATAATGACTTCTAAAATGAAAAATGTGAAGTGACCATGCAAATGTCTCCGCTAATCAAAGAGGGGAACCTGAGCTGGGCCGAGCCAAGAGACTAAAACAAGGACATGTCAAGGCCCTGAGAGCTCACACGCACGGAAAGCAATCAAGCGGTCTTGATTAGCCGGCGCGAGGAGACCCCGCATCACGACGGGCTCCTGACGTGACGCTCGCACCCCTCGCCACGTTCTAATGGATGCGCTGTCCTTCTCACCTCGCTGACGCTTATGCTGCGAGACATCTCTTTCTTAAGCTTAAAATGCAACAGAGATGTTTAGCCCTTGTGACATTGGAGAACAGGCTGTCTTTATGACAGACGGCATCTGTCCGGGTTGATGTGGAGAGTGATGCCTCGTGCAACATGCATCGTAAAGTACAAAGTTGGCCCTCAGGAGTCAGCTGTCAGTCGACAGGTTGAGGCATCTAAAAAACAGAGGAGGGAAAAATGTTTCTCACTTCACCTGGTTTCTTTGCGTGACTAAAGGCAATTATTTTTATTCTGTAATTTTGCTGAAAGCGTGTACGATTAAACAATATAATGTAAATGTTGCACATTTCTCTGGTAATATGCAGGCTGGCAAGCCAGGAGCAATGCTCAGAAAGTTACTTGCTTTATTGATCTGCACGTTTCAGTGCTGTCTTATAGAAGCTGGGCTGCGAAAATATTTTCTTTGTTTTGTGTTTCTTTATTTTTTTGCTGAAACAAAAGAATGAGTTCTCGCACAGTTTGACAGCTGGTATTTTAATGATTCTTATCATTTAAAAAATGACATGAATTTTTAAAAATGACATTTCATAGAAGACTTGCGCCTCTGGCTGCTTTCTTCCAAGCGTGCAACTTGGAAACTTCAATGCGCAGCGAGAGGTAGCTGGTAATTCCCTTCACCTCTGTGAAACACAACACCTCACGGCTGCTCAGCTTCATTTAGGACTTTCTCACAGCATTTTCAAAGCTACTTAGCTTAGCTGCTTCTGAACGAGCTGCGCGTCTGCTGTCCGCTCTGGAGATGCGCGTCTTCCTGCTGTTTTCTTGCGTGTTGTAGCTCTTAAAACCACCAAAGGGAGTTAACGGGTTCAGCTAATTAAGGTCCCCCTCTATTTAAAGCACAGCACTTTTTCCATTGAGGGTAACTGACAGAAAATGTAAAGAGCATGGCGTATACACACACATGCATGACTGCATGTGCTGCATGCACACCAGAGGCACAGAAGTGGAGGCCTTCAGAGTTGAAGCTCAGGTCAGAGTTCTCCACACGCTGGAAAGCTTTATAGAAGGACTTGGCTGATGTTCTGATCTTCTCGACATCTCTTATATCTTTTCAGGTGCCAGTGTCTGTGGCAATGATGAGTCCACAGGTGATCACGCCCCAGCAGATGCAACAGATCCTTCAGCAGCAGGTCCTGTCTCCTCAGCAGCTCCAAGCACTCTTACAACAGCAGCAGGCAGTCATGCTCCAGCAGGTAGACACACGTACACCATTTACACACTGTACCGCTCATTCACTGAACACACATACACACACTCGTGTTCTGTATATTTAACAGCAGCATGCTTACCTAGCTAACAATTTTAGGTTTACCCTATTTGAATAAAAATGTTATGAATGTTATGCAATGTCCACCATTTTAATTTTTTTAATTTTTTTTTTTTTTATAACAATAAGAATGTTATTTAACTTTCTAAAATGTTCTCATTAACAACTTAAGAATAACGTTTTTATATATGATTCATAATGTTTAAAAAAGTTCTACTAATTTTTCTGATGACTGAAAGAATGTTTAGAAAATGTTAGGCAGCGTTCTCAGAGCGTTCCCTGTTAGTTGGGGATCCTCTGAGGCTCTTATCTGTCCTTGACATAGTTTGATGAGGGAAACAACTATAGACAGGCGTGTAATTAGTTGTTTTCAGTGCGGCGTCTTTTGGGGACAAGTACACACTGCAACAGGCAAGTCAGTAAGAGAGTTAGCATGCATGCTAAGACTAACAAAAACTACCGTATGGAAGTAAAGGCTTTTAGCTACGCAAGCTCTGTTTCAGCTTTACAAAATGTAGCAGTTTCATTCATTAGGCAGAGCATGTGGCTTTCTTTTATGCATTTGTGTACAAAATGTCAATTGTTTTGTTAGTGAAAACACACAACAGAAGAGATTCTAATAAGAATTATTGGAGTTGATTTGGGAAGAACAGGAACTCGAAGTTATGTTGGTAGCACAAGCACCAAAGCTCAACGTTAAGAGTAGACCGTGGCACTGGAAAAAGTAGATTTTATAGTAATAGTAATTTGGAAATCTCTCAGTACGAGCTCTTCATTAAAAACATCTCCATTAACTCGAGTCTTGATTATAATTAGATCTCTATAGTATGTCAATCAGCGCATAAGATGATGCCCTCCCACCGAACGAAACGGCCGTACTCTAGCCGTGAGTTTGTGAGGACAGCACTCGGCAGACGAGAAGTGTGCTACATGCATTAATTCATAATGATAAATCTTCTCCTTTGAGTGCTTCACATTCATTTCAGAATTTCACTGCCTGTCAGAGCATCAGAGAGGAAAAATATATAGGCGGTAAGATTAATTGTTCCTCCGGCGGTAATGTGCAGTCGCGTAAAAGTCCATATGGAGATGCGTGATGAGGAGAAGTGCTGGGCTCTTTGTCTGGACCGAAGAGAGATGTTATTTATGATGTGACATGCAGACACACATCCAGGCGAATCACGCGCCCTCAGGAGCTCAGAGACGCCTCCGATGCTGTTTGTTCTGTTTGTAGTTCAGCTCTGAGGGGAGAAGGACCTGCTACAAAATGAGAAAAGTGAAATGAACGATGCCATTCTGAAGCGTTTTCAGATCATATAACAACTGGTTTGTTGTGGCCTAGTGGAAAGCACACGTTTTGCAGTAATGGCGCATGTTTTCTGTCCACAGCAACACCTGCAGGAGTTCTACAAGAAACAACAGGAACAACTTCATCTGCAGCTTTTGCAGCAGCAACACCCAGGCAAACAAGCGAAAGAGGTACGACACACACGAGACACACATGATGCTTTTCCTTTGTGTTCGTCCCAATGGGCTACTTGTAAATCACTCTCTGCTGTCATTTCACAAGGGAACGTTCTTTTACCACAGGGAAAACTCGGTCTGTTTGCGGCCGGGCTACTGTAGTGTTACCAAACGTACCAGAGAGCTAAAATTAGACAGTGGAGAAGACTGTGTTGTCAGGTGTCTCAACTCCATCCTTAGTGGAATATGGAGTTACATTGACGCTAAAAGACCCGTTTGAACGTATGTAGCAGGGTCCGTTTGTTAATGAACTGTCGTGATGGGTTTGGGCTGACTAGCAGAAAAGTTCGAGCACAGCGAGCTCATAAATCACACTGACAGACCTCAGATCCATCTGACAGACAGACAGAAAGTGATGCTGCCGACACAGAGAGGTAGGCATCAAAAAGCAAAGGGAGGGAGGGGCAATCCAAACAAAACGTGTGGAAGCAGTTAAATTGATCAGCTAGGTATAGCACACGAGAAACGTCCCCCCAGCCCCCAGTTGTCTCTTCAACTCGCACCTTTATCCATTGTCTCTCTTCAGGCAAGCCATTATGCAGGCCTACAGGAAGCAGCTCGGACCTCCCCGAGGCTTTGTTTCTGTTTGGATTTGTGAATAGATTTTTTTCAGCCATCAAATATGGAATAGAAATTGCACGCTTATTTCTCACGAGACGACGGAGCCAATCCGCACCGCTCACTCCATTATGCAGTCTGTTTTCTGGTGAGCGCATCCCAAGTTATGCTGCTTTTTCTCTCGCCCCTTCATCCCTAAACTAAGAGAGGGAGGTCTTCCTCGCCTTCCTGTCTGATGGTCTTCTTCCGACGTCCACTCGTACCGCTGGTCTAATTCCAGTAGTGTAACTGTTGTCCTGTAATAAGGGGGGCCTCTGCTTTCCTGTCACTGAGTAGTTTGTAATGTATTCTGACAGGAGAGAAAAGAGGGTTGAAGTTAACAGGCTCTCATCAGAAACTAGCTCCCCATTTGCTAATGGACCTCAGGAGACTTCGAAGCAAACTTCAGTCATTTTTAGCCAGAGCAGCTAAAAAATGGAGTCAGTGCATCATGAAAATGCAAGTTCTGCATCACTGTATTTCCAGCGATCAAAGACAAAAGATGAACATCTTGTGTTTCCAACAGGGACCATGTCGTTTAAATGAACGCATTGCTGTGTAAATGCATTTCTGCAGCCAAAGCAACCATGCAGCGGTTTACATAAAAAGGCTAACATGCATTTGATCAGCTGATGTTTTGAGTTTGATCTGATCTCTTTTTTTTTTGTATTATATTCTGCAGCACATTTTCATGTGGCGCGGTCTCTGTGCTCTGATCATTGAATGACTGCATTGTTTTTCTGTGGGCTGCAGTTGTTGTTGTTTGTGTTGTTGTTTTCTTTGCTGGCTTATGCAGGAGACTCCACTGGTAAACAGGGTGGGGGGAGGGGTGCTGGAAATCTCCATCTCGCTCACTCCTCCCTGTGGCCCCATAAGCTGTAATGGACCATTAGAAATGCAAAACAATTAACTATCAATGGCAGAGGGAGGGGGTTGTAACCCCCCCCCAGTCCCCCAAGACACGTGCCAGAGTGAATGCGACAGGAGAGAGAGACAGACAGAAAGAGCAGGGTTCAGCACTCGGGCCACATGCACGCCCGTGTGTGTGATTAGTGTTTGTGTATGCTCGCTCGCTCACTCTCTCTTTCTCTCGCTATAGCAACAGCAGCAGCAGCAGCAGTTGGCGGCACAGCAGCTGGTTTTTCAACAGCAGCTCTTACAAATGCAGCAACTGCAGCAGCAGCAACACCTGCTGAACATGCAGCGGCAGGGACTCCTGTCTCTGCCCCCCGGCCCGGGACAGCCCACCCTCCCTGGACAGACCCTGCCACCAGGTAACCACCCCACCTGACCACACACGTGTGTGTGTGTAAGTAGAGTGTGTATGTGAAAAAGAGAGAGAGAGAGAGATTGTGTCATCTTTTAAACACCTCCTGTTTTATTTTGTGATGTCTTGTGTGGCTCCGCGACTTTTCTTTTTCTCTCTTGCTGCAGTCTCCTTCCATTTCAGTCTTTTTGTTTTTTTAGTTCTCTCTCTTATGCCTCTCTCGTGTCTGTGAGGTTGTTGTTTTCCTCCCCTCTCTCTCTCTCTCTCTCTATCCCCCACACCCCCCCTCCTGTTGTTGTTGTTTACTGACTCACAGTGCGAGCTGAGAGCTCAGAGGAAGACGAGCTGTTGCCATTTGCTTTTCCTGGAACAAACACCTGGTGCTGCTGTGTTTATCGAAATGGCGCTGGATGACAATAGTTTGAAAATGGCTCTTAATTGGAGTATCACCGTGGCGACATGGAGCAAAATAGTCGTTTTATCATTGGTGGGATTATACGATGATTTGATTCTGCAGACAAAGGCTTGTTTATGAATGCAAAATCATGTGCAGATGAGTTTCTGCTCTCCTGGTGATGTCTGCTCGGTTCACACTTCTGGATCCCGCGGAGATGAGCGTCCAAGCCAATCTTGTGCCGGTTTACCTGCAGATGCTCAAGTGTAACGCTCAGATTTTGGCTTGTGCGAAAACGCAGCAGAGCAGCGCAGGTTTAACACCCTTTTAGATTTTAGATGCGGTTCACTTTTTATGAGCTGTTCTGTAGAACAGGGTGGAAGTGACCTCATAAAGGGCAGCCCACTTTAAGCTGCTGGTCCTTATGGATGATTTTATGTCTTAACCTTTTTGTGACTTTCTCCTACAGCTGGTCTGAGCCCAGCCGATCTCCAACAGCTCTGGAAAGATGTGACTAGCAGCCACACCATGGAGGACAATGGACTGAAGCACAGCGGTTTGGACCTGAGCACCACCAACTCCTCCACTACCTCCACCAGTAACCCCAAACCTTCTCCACCCATCAGTCATCACAGCCAATCGCCAGCCCTCAACAACCGGAGAGAGAGGTACACACACACACACGTGTGCATGCAGAGCTGTTCATTAGAGGGTTCCTGGTTGGTGACCATCACCTTCCAGTGTGACCATCACATCCAGTGTGACTTTGCGTGTGTTAACTGTACAGTAATACCTCCTGCTAAACGTGCGTGTTTGCACTCATCACAAGCAGACATGTTTGTCAGACTTTCAGACGTGCTTGTTTGCAAAATCACAGATAAAGGATCTTGTGCACGTGTGTATTAACAAACATAATCTAAGCCATTTAAACTAGTTTTCACTGGAGACATTAGCAATGTGTGTTAAAAACCCATTGGCAAAACGAAAAACAAAACCTGCGCATTCCTGAAGGGGAACTGTGTTTTTGTTTGCTTGTTCATCAATAGTTTATTAACATCAGTGGAAATACGGCTAACCGTCCCTTGAGAGCGTGTGCTATCAAACGCAGAGCCTTCCGCTATATCACTCGCACTGAGGTGCAACGTTAAGTGGCAGGAACACACCGCTCACCTCACTGTACATTAAGTATTTAGCACCTCGCTTTTCTTTTGAAATTGCTATGCCGTCGAAGCTTGTCATGTAAATAGAATACACAAATGCTTGTGTGGCATTTTCCACGTGTTTATCCGCACGACGGCCGCTTTTATGCGCCGCACGTCGACTGTGAAACATACACTGGCGTATTTCTCCATCCTTTGGCATCTATTATTAAGTCTACAGCGTTTATATGTTAGCATGTAGCAACAGACATCAACTTCTGAGTGGGGGTGGATGTGTAATTTGTTTCCTCATAAAACCTTTCGAGAGACAGATACCTTTAGAGAGAGAGGAACAGAAAAAGAAGAAAAGATGAAGACAGAGAGAGAGAGAAAGAGAGGAAAATAGTTTAAGAAATAGGTTACGTTCCTTGTTTTTCGTTTGCGCTCTCGCAGGCTCATGGTCGCTCATAATCACGGAGCGTGTTGTATTGTCAGAACAGCCTGCTTACCAAGACGTGTTAAGTTAATACAGGAGGGGTTAAAATAGCCAGTGAGGTTATTTGTGTGAGTGTACTGTATATATGTGTTGTGTGTGGCGTTTTTCACACGTTAACACTGTTAAGGTACAGTGCGGAAGTCGTGACTTACCTCACAACACGTCGTGTCCTTAAAATGCCACTTTTACCTCAAATGACAGAAATGAAAGTATAGGGTCTGTTTTCCTTCCACTGTTTACACAAGCTGTCGATAATCACTTTACAAGGTGAAAGTCTGACAGAAAAATGTCAATGGGCAATTTTTCTTGGCCAGGCATGTTTTTAAATTCACTGGCGTGTCCTCAGAAACACTGGATCAATGTTTAGAAGGTGACCTGATGTTGAGCAGGTGTATGTGGGTTTCTCAGCTGTTCTGAACATCAGGTCTGCATGTGCTTTAATTGGCTGCCTTCACCTCACACTGGTTGGGTCAAAACATTGACCTGTTTCAACCCAGCTGTAGTTGATTGTGACCTGACAGAAACTAGCTGGCCAAAAACCTAAATGATCCAATCCAATAAATTTGATGTTTTTTTCTGTGCAATAATTTCTTCACTTCTCTCTTGCTCTTGTAGTTCACTGCATGAAGAGACCGGGGCATCACACTCCCTCTATGGTCATGGAGTGTGCAAGTGGCCAGGATGTGAAAGCATTTGTGATGATTTTGGACAGTTTTTGAAGTAAGTGACTATCAAAATTGTGTTTGTGTAATTGATTCAGAATTCCAAATCATTTTCAATGGTAAAATCATCACTCCGCAGATGTCAGCAATTTAATTCTTTTTGAGGCTTTGTTTGAATGATCTTTTCCCTCCAAAATCGAGTGTTTTTTTCAGAGATTTCACTCTCACACTTATGAATTGTAATTGTGTTAAAAACACGAGGTGTCAAATCTCACAACAGATTTTCTCAAGGTGTCTGTCAGGCTGTCAGAGGCGGCACTTAGAAATGACCGCAGACTGGGCTCGTATCTCCACAGCGACATGAGGGGATGATGGGTCGGCGACAAGCGTCAAAAAGCTAATGGCAACCGCCGTAGCCACTTACAATGGCACATATTCAGTGTTGTCATGGCGCAGCTAACGGAGTGAAATGAACTCTTCATGCTCCATCAACAATTTAGTTAATTAGCTCATTTATAATTGGTCGGCTTTGTTGCCGGGATGTGAGTGGGGGACATCAGAGGAGAAGGTGTTTGTGGCAGGAGATTGCAGGTTATCACGTTGCCACTCTGAGGAAAGAGCCTTGCCGTCAAAGAATGAAGAAACAGTTCATTTGAATATTCGAATTAGCTCCATAATTAACTGTGAAATAATAATCGCCTGCGCGTTATGTGGGTTTAAATGTCCACGTCAATTCATATAAACTGCGTCTGAGAGTGGAGACATTGTTACTCTTTTGGTGGGGAAGGAGGGGGGGTTTAGATGTAATGTAGAGTTCAGCCCTAACCACATTTATCGTTAAACAGAGATGTATTGTTAATTCCAGGCCTTTGTTTTAGTCTGGGTATGTTTTATAACGTAATGATGTTAAAATAACCTAAAGACCAGTAACAAATCAGACAACTAATGTCCAGGTCCAGGGTGAATCTGTTTTATTTATGTGTCTCGCTGTGCGCCGATTCTTACTTTCACGGTAGCACATTGTTTTGAGAAACTCTGGTTAGCGGTGAGAAAGTCACAACGTGCGAATCAGTGGTTGAACAGAAAATAATCTGACTGACAAACCGGTACGTTAGGACACTGTTACCGCAGTCATCCTACACATCTTACCGTATCTCCTTTGCCCCACTGACGTTCACTCCCAGAGTCAAAGACGCCCATACTGTAACCCAAACATAAAAATGTTCCTCTGTACAACAGCATGATCTGAGGCACTGAGATGGCGGGTGGCGCCATGCCTTGGAGGAGCGATTGGCGGTGTCAAGGCGAAGCTTTTAACGTCTTTTGGAGATGCTAGTCACTGCTGTGTATCATCCAGGTACACACGCTTAAAATGGTTTACATAAAATAGGTGTCAGACTCAAATGGCGCTTTTGATGGGAAGCGGGGGGGCGGATTCACCCCGCCTGCGCCGGCGCATAGCTGGCGGAAAAGAAAAAGCCGCCTCAGTTTTGTCATCTTTGTTGTGTTGCTGAGAAAGTTGTCAAGATCAGCATTTAAGCGCAGCTCGGCTTGCTTTCATGCAGTTCTTTCCTGGAGAGGGAAGCCAAGAGGTGTCTGGTGCGTTTTATTAGCTGTGAAGTTCAAATGGAATATTACCCTACTGTGTGTGTGTGAGAGTGTTTGTGGGAGTGTGTGTGGGAGTGTGTGTGGGAGTGTGTGTGGGAGTGTGTGTGAGAGTGTGTGTGAGAGTGTGTGTGTGTGAGTGTGTGTCAGGTGTGTGTGTGATTCACCTCAAGACACATTTATTTATGCAGTGTTGTGCCGGGTGCATCTTGCGGGGTCTGATTTGAGGCTTATTTGGGGGTTATGTGGAACTAAAAGAAGAGGCTAATGAATTCATAGCACTAAAACACTGTTTTGCCATGCTGGCAGTTCTGTTATTGTTTAAGCTGCAGATTGCTGCCTTAGTTCTCCTATTGATTTCCTCTCATGCTTGAGATAACGCAGGAAGAGAAACAGAGACACAGACTGTAATGAAGACTGGCACACTGTCACTGCAGTGTGACTAACATCAACTAACAAACTAACATTTTAACACCAGTCATGTTGACTTTATTACGTTCTGTCCTTAAAAAACAAGCATTTACCACTAACTAGAACTGCAGTGTCTTAAACTGGGCCTAGATTAAATCCAGTTGGTTAAACTCTGGCTAATGAAGCAACAGGTCCGGTTCAGGCTGATGAACTTTTTGAAACTGTGAGAAGGGCTTGTGTTTATGAGCTAGTAACTCCTCTGAAATTTGATTGGCCCGTGAGCAGAGTTACACCAGCATTTCTTAGGCCATAGATACATTACGTACCTGTCAGTCAGTTTCTTCAACCGTAGTCCCATCAGAGCCCTCGTGCCCCATTTCAAAACAAAAATCAATATGCCTATAAAGTGACCCATAAATTACAGGCGGCTCCAGGGATGTTTGCTCAAAGCTCACAGTGAGCACGTGGCCGTCTCTCGTCCTCACCTCACTGTTTGATCTAAGCCCACCTCCACTAACTCATTAAGAGATATTGGTGACTGCTCTAACCGCCAACCCCCCCCGCCCCGGCTTTAACCAGTGAATAGTTAAACACCTACTGCCTGAATATTTCATAACCTGTCATAATCTGGATGTAATCCGCATCACTAACTAGCACTCGCTAGCGTTATAGCAGTACCAAAACCTCACGTTTCTACAAGATTAAAATCAAGATGGCCACTAACAGCACAGAATGCACACAGGAAAAGAAGTTATTCTGTAAGCTGCCAACCTGTCAGATAGCAAAACTGTCCGGCTGTTGCTTCAACACATCACGCTGTACATCACGTGCGTAAGAGAATTATGAGCATTGGAATGAAAAAGGTATTTGCTGCATTAGTTCCCCACGACGGACCTGATTGCATGATTAATGAAATGGCCCTTTGCATGCGCATTGTGCAGCAGCAATTAGACACGGGGCCGAAGGACAGCCGCAGCTCCGCAGTCATCTTCGCTGCTTTATTCAATGCGTTCTCGCTCTTGATTTATAATAGAGAGTATCTGAGCATTCGACCTGAAACGTTACAATAGCAGAAAACGGGCGTGATGGAATGAAATAATTTTAGGTGTAATTGAAAGGTAGCAGGATCCATTGTGCTTTGAAATGTCCTCCGCTTTGATTGGCGTGTTCGAGGAGGGTTATGAATACATTGTTATTTTGCATATTGCACATAAACAATAGCTCAGGCTATGAATAGAAAATGAAAAGAGAAAATGCTTAGTAGCCTTAAAACTGGAGCTCAAGTGTGGGTGTGTGTGTGCATGTGTTTGTGCACACGCGTGTGTGTGTGCTCTAATGCACTGAAGGCTGTACTGTAAATGATCATGGAAAGGGGCTGCAAGCTAACCTGTAATTACAGGAACGAGAGTGGCAGCTGTGGCATTTTACAAGCATGTATTCTGAAAGAGCGCTTTGTGGGCTTGTCACCAATGATAATTTAGATCGAGGCTCATTACTGAACATCACAACACTTTTAAAAACCTTTTCGCCTCCGCGCGTTGCCGGGAATAAAGGTCTGTTTTAATGGCGGGCTTCTTTTGTGTCCTGCAGACAAAATCCAATCAAGGAAAACCAGCACTGACTGCTCCTGCAGTCTGAAGCGTTTTTTTTTGTAATATTCTAATGGAAGGATGAGTAGATGCATTTAATATGTCGGGGGAATAATGCACTCTTCGTAGGAGGTGCTTTTTAAATGTTACTCGAGTTAAATCACATTTATTGTATTTATTTCTTGATCAGCGTGGAAGACAAAACCTCCGCGCAAGGCCTTTTGTATGCCAACATCTCTGTTCCGAGCCCCACCGCCTGTCTGCACGACACGTCTCGCTATTGTGATGTTAAAGAGCGACTTTCAGCGTGCTTGTCAGACGGGCTGCGGTTTGTTAAAAGCTAATGGGCTGGATGTCTTCCAGAAGGTCTTCCTTGAATCTTAAAATCCTATTCAACAACGTCAATGATCAGTAGTAATTTTAGTTACACTGTTTATTAATAGTGCTGTCTGTGTGTTTGTGCGTGTGTGTTTTTGATGATGTGTGTGAGTGCGTGTGTGTGTGTGTTTGATGGTGTGGTTTCATTGGCTGATCTGTTTCTTCTTCTCTGCAGGCATCTGAACAGTGAACATGCTCTGGATGACAGGAGTACCGCGCAGTGCCGCGTGCAGATGCAAGTGGTACAGCAGCTAGAAATACAGGTATTGTATTGATCCGTGTGCACTGTTGGCTTAACCAATGGCATGAGAGGGGTGGGATTTTTTTTTTGCGGCAGGATTTGATTGGTCTGTGGAACGTGGGTGTTCTATACCATATAAGGTTAATGAAGAAAGTAAATATGGTGTTCAACACACACTCAGAATAACACAGTGTTTTAAGTGTCACTAAAATGTTTTTTTGCAGCATAACACTAACGTTTTATGACGCGTGTCATTAATTAGCTCATTGCTATCAAAAGCTTTCGAGCACATAAAAATGGAAAATCACGAGGGACACCTTGAGCAAATCCATCCCAACAAAAAGGTGAAAACCATCACAGACCTTCATAATTGAATCATGGTTTGTGCTTATTTTCTATCCCGTCCAATTAATATGCGTGCATCCGGGCCGGTCTGTGTTAATTAAATACACTTTGCACCTGAAGGAAGCTCTAAAGAGAGACACTATTTTCAGGAGCTGGAGCGTGACCTTATTAAGGTGTCACGCTGGCAAGATAATGAGAGCCGTGATTGAGAGTTGCTATTACTCAGCGCCACGGCCATCTCTTTCCTCAACACCTCTGTCTGCCCCGGTGCATCATGGGATGCGGCGCATGGGTCAGTCTCAAAGCGCACGCAGGGTTAAACTCCACCTTTCTTCTGTTCATTTCAAATAAATAACTCGTTTCAGTTGCATTTTAATTGCGTACCACTTGTGATCCAGTAGCTTTTTATGTAGAATGATCCCTGTTGTTTGTACATGCAGAGAGCCATCTTGCCTTTGTAGTGTGGATTGCTTTCTGACTGTGGATGACCGTCTAAGCCCCTGTGATGCCCGTCTGAACGCAAGCCAAGCGTTCTGTTCAACCTTTAAAGGTTTTTACGCTCGGTGGAACTTCATATTTATTTGTTGGGCTTTTGAATGGGAACGAATGAATAATTCTTGTTTATATGTAAAGAAAAGACATCACGATTTCTCCCTTGACTTGTTCTCTTGTTTGCTGGGACTACAAAGCTCCGTGCTTACACTGTGACCAATTACAGCAGAGCTGCAGTTTTCTGTCCTTCTGGGTTTTTCTCCTTTTTTTGTTGGTCCTGGTAATGAGGCCCAGTTCAGATGTTGGTTGTCGGCTCGCTGGCTGAGTTCAGGGCGGTCCACCACGCGGGCTGGTCCCTGTCACTCTCTCTGAGCTAGATTGATGATGGTGGACCGCCGGGGCACTAACTGGACCTCAGAGGACCCGTGAGGAGGCAGGGAGGCGGGACCGACCGGCACTGTTTGCAGGACCCCTTCACCTCTCAGCAGCTGCTGGATCCAGTCAAGTCCTAACAGTGTCCACAGGACTTTAAATCCTCGACCAGGACCCTCTAATTTATTGCCTGAGTAGCTTGTTACTGTCAGAGCTTTGCTGACCTAAATTCAGCTATTGACAAAGAGATGAAGTGCTATTTGTTTTCGGTGACCTCCGAGCAGCACCTTCAGCTCTCCATCATCACACCATGAAGAATGTGCTCTGATCTCTGCTTTAATATCTCTCTCTCCCTCTCTCTCTCTCTTCCTCATCTCTCTTGTTGAAGTCTTGGTTTCGCTTCACCTTGTACACCAACTCAACACAATAGCCTGCCTTAATTATTTGTCATATTAAAGTTACAAAAATGTAGGGTTTTTTTATATATATATATATATATATATATATATATATATATATATATATATATATATATATATATATATATATATATATTAAAATAACCTAATTAATAAGGCTGTAAATAAAACTGTTGTTAATTGTTAGCTCATCATACAGTGTATCACTGTTGTGACCCCCGGTTGAGATTCATGGTTTAGGTGATGGCAGCTGTAGGAAGACAGTCCACACGCATGCAGAACGTATTATAAGCTTGATAACAATGTTAGTTGGGGAAAATGTCTTTCTAAAACTCTTCTGTTGTGTTTTTGTCTCCCTTGTATTTCAACAGCTTTCTAAAGAACGTGAGCGCCTGCAGGCCATGATGGCGCACTTACACATGAGACCCTCAGAGCCCAAACCATCACCAAAACCGGTGAGTGCATATTGCCAGGTATACAGTAAACAGCTCTCTAAACACCACTGTTAACAGCACAGAGACAAGAGAGAGAGAGATATAGAGGATGAGAAGAAAATGAGATTCGTAATGTCTGGTTTCATGGGACCCTATCAGAAGTCTATTAAATCATAGCAGACCATCTCAGCCAAAAACGGTAAGCTATTACTGTCCGATGGGTTTATCACCCCAAACAACCTGTTAACCGGTAAACGGCTGTTTAATGCCGTGACCACAGGCGCACTTAAAGTAGAGGGAAGACGTGTCACTCAAAAACAAACAGTTCGAAACGACAGATGGATTTTGAGAGATGATGACATGAGCAGAAATAACCGTAATCTGTAAACAGACAGAGATATAGATGTGTATTTGAGGAAAAATGCTCTGCTGACAAAATGAAGCAATATTTGAGAAAGACCTGCCTGTCAGAATTACTGTAGGAAAAATATGGATTTTTTTCATTTGAAGATGTTCTTAACCTTTAATCGAAAGTAAAATACAAAATACAGCTGGTAGTGTGTCGAAAATTAAACTGTGTACAAAAGAGAGTAGGCTGCCATAAATAGTATTTATTGAAATTATTTATTAGTTATTCAATATTTTGCGAGGGGAAAACATTGTTAGCGTGTTGCCACTGCTTAGCAAGTAGCTAATTTCGCCGGCATAATTTTTCTCATCACCTCCCACCGTATAAAATAGATAATCACAAGACAGAATAATTATTCTGTAAATCCATCAGGAATCGACTGCTCACCTCCTTCGATTTATTATTCATGTCTTTTCGTTTCCATCCTCAGAACTCCTGCAGCTTGCAGAAATCTGCTGTAATAAAGAACGTTCAGCTCATAATCCAGCGGCCCTTACGAATTACGAATGAATAATATTAATGAAGTATTACGTTACATAAACGGCACATGAAAGAGCTGCTAATTGCGTTTGATGATGAGCAATTAATGCCGAGTTCTTAAATAATCAGCGAGGGTCTCTGAATTTTTCCTTTTTGTCTTACCGCATTAAGCTCACGTGCACATTTGCGAGAATCTAAGCATTAACATTTCTGCAGGTATAAAAGAACTTGCATCCTCCAGAAATGCGTCACACTAAAGAAGAGAGGTAACCGGTAATGCGGCGACACTTTCACGCCCCTGTATGCTCGGGACCCAGGGAGAAGCGTCCCACGCATTTAATAAATATTAATAGTGCGAATTTATTAGTGCAGCTAGCTATCAGTAGCCCAACACGAGGTGCTGGTACACTGTTATACGACCCCATTTAAACTCTGAATAGCACTTCATTAAATGTTACCTTTTGGCCATGGCTATGGATGGCTGAAAATCAAAGTTGCCAAGGCTGCTAGTCCTGAATAATGAGACGCTCTCTCTCTTTTTTCTTGCCCAAACCCTTCTCTTCCTCTCAGCCAGTCTTGAATATATATTCAGATGAGCGTCACTGGTAAATGGCTGATCCCTGCGTCTCATTCATTCCTGCTCTGTTAAGCTTTAATAAATTCCATTTTGCAAACACTGGATTGTATTTCTGCAAACATGTTACGCTTGTTGTCGTAACCAGGTGAGGATAGGGAGGGTAAATCTTGTCTTAACATTTTAAATATACATGCAACACACTCTCTCTTTTTCCCTGGCTCACACACGTTTGATAGGATTTATTATAGAGTGCTTTTTGTGTAGCGTTTGACAGTGTATCAAAAGCTTTTGTTGGTCCCGGTGTAGAGCGAGGAGTGTGTAATTACTAGCTGATGTGGTAGTTCGGTCGCACAAGAGAAAGGCATTAGGAAAGAGACTCTTCAAATCTGGTGCCGTGACCCGACCGACAATAAATTACACGCTTATGCATTATACACACCAGACGGAGCATTTTGCAAGTGGGAAAACAGACACAAATATACATGCCCATATCAGAATGCTACATTTGTTAGAAAAATGCTCTGCGATGGCTGATAACCGTAATGTTTTGTTTGTTTGTTTTGGGCTTTAAAAAGCAGGAATTGATTTTAAAATCAAAATGAAACAGCATTTGTAATTCATTGTATTTTAAAAAAATGACAGAAATGGACATGAAAAAATACAGGCGGAGCAAATTTTGATTCAGTGTATTTCATGATACATTTTGAGGGAAGGTTATGGAAACAAACATTTTTACTTTAACAGTATGACCAGAAACTTGCACTGGCAAAGCAGATGGCGTGAATTTTTGTTTTATAACTCTAAGAATTCACTCAACATGCACTGACCATTGAAAAACGTGTTTACAGAACGTGTTATTAATTGTCTTTCAGGGTCTTCATTTAGCCAGTGTAGACCATCCCCTAGAGAAGGCATCGATTTCCTCTGCAGCCTTGGAGTGTTAAAACATGTGCCGCTCTTATGTTTGCATTATCTCATTATCTTTAAGTGGAGCTGTAATTGTCTGTGAAGTCGCACACAGTCACCAGAGACTTGACAACTTGACATTTCAGTGTATTTATCAACAGATGATTGTTGATGCCCAGCCAGCTTTTCCTCCAGCGGTCGTTTTCAGTTCCGCTAGCTTCGGAATTCTGCTCACCAATACCCAATTAAGGCAATTTGGTTTGAATATATAATGATGTCATTACCATTCCAGAAAATTAGCAGCAAGACTAAAAGGTCAGGGTGGAATTTTCCAGTCGGATGAAGCTTCGCAGATGAGAATCAGGATGTGACACCAAAATGTGCAGAAATTATTGTTGCATCTCATGTGTGTGTTGATAAAAAGTCTGGCTGTGTGTTGGGTGGTATAACAGGAGAAGAGAGAACGATCACCAGAGAGGCACTTGGTTATGGCAGAAAGCCAGGTGATGCGTCTGCCTCTCAGAGTGTGTGTGTTGTGTACACACACACTCGCACCCGGGGAGCTCTTATGGGATAGAGATGGGCTGAGATAACTCACAGGCTGATCATTAGATAATCTTTAACAGCGTGCTCTAATTAGAATTCTTATGATACAATTTCATCCTGTAATTAGTGAAGATTGGCTTGCTTCCTCTTTTGCTTATTAGGGGAAACACAGCTGTAAGACGGAGCCAGTACTCGTGTCGCTCAGCCTCTTTTTCTTTCTCTCTCTCCAGCTGAATCTCGTCTCCAGTGTAACCATGTCAAAGAACCTTCCGTCTGTCTCGCCTCCCAACTTACCTCAGACACCCACCACGCCCACTGCTCCAGTCACGCCCCTTTCTCAGATGCCCCAGGTGCCCTCCGTCCTCAGCCCCGCCAGCATACCCAACATGGGTGCCATGCGCAGACGTCACACCGACAAATACTCCATGGCCTTATCTTCAGGTACTGATGGCTGCCTGCACAGAATGATTGGTATTGATTTTGCAGCTGTTTTGTTTGTTCCAGTGAAAATCGACGTGCAGACAAAACAGTTTTGTTTAATTTTCCCTCTTTATGCCAAATCCAAACCGTACAGTGCATCAATATTTAATGAATTTTAATTGCAGTCAAATAGAAAATGATACAATATTTATCACATTTCAGAGGCAATCTGTGCGTGTAAAAATACGTTCTGTTTGATGTTTATATTTACTGCTTATCCACAACAGTTAGAAGCGGAGTGGAGGGCATGAATTATTCAAGCAGGTACAAAATATCGACACAGGCTCTAATTTCATGCGCGTGTTAATGTTTAAGATTTCTCCAGAGAGAGATTAATTAAAAATGTATTTAGTTGGACATGTAAAATGCTGATTTGAGGTGCCTCCCCCCTCGCTATTTAATTTGATAAAATTCTAAGCGAATTCCTGGCGGAGGCGCGTTTAGCAATTATCTGAGGTGACGACACTGTGCTGTGCTTATTTATTTATTTACTTTATTTATTTTTCGCAGAGATAGCCCCAAACTACGAGTTTTACAAGAACGCAGACGTCAGACCTCCGTTTACTTATGCAACCCTCATCAGGCAGGTGAGTGGAAATAAATGAGCTTCAGTCTGATTAGATTCTAATTAATTGCTGCTTGAATTAAGTCCGGGTAAGACGCACTCCAGCCTCTAACGCGCCGTTTAATGGCATCTCATTGCAGGCGATCATGGAGTCAAGTGACATGCAGCTAACGCTCAACGAAATCTACAGCTGGTTCACGCGCACCTTCGCCTACTTCAGACGCAACGCAGCCACCTGGAAGGTAACGCCCCCACTTCCTGTCTGCTTACCACGCCCACCACAAACCCACATAAGAAAGGCCCACCCAGAGTCCTTTTGGTGAACTCTGTTTAATACATTTTACATATTTTAACCATAAAGTTTCCCTCCGAAAACCGCAGTAGTAGGCGGAGCTTGCAGAGGAAGTGGTTTGTAGCTACATGACGGCCTGCAAGGGAAATTTATTTGCACGACATGGCCGATTAGCATCGCTTTGCCTTCTTTATAAACTGCCTCTTGAAAAAAGGGCGAGTTTTCTCTTTATCTCTTTCTCCCTCTCGTTCTTTGACAAGCGAAAGAATAATTCCGCCTCTGATATCGTTTTCTAATTTGGTGCAATTAATAGGCGAGTTCTGACGGGGAGGTGCGCGTTCTGACGCGCTAATTACCGACCAGCCACTCAATCATCAGCACCTTTTGTTAGACATGGCGTATTAACGCTTTTTCAAGCCCTCTTCGTTTCTCTCTTCCACCCCACCCTGCATATTATTGGTTAATTAGTTTGAAAGATGGAAGGCTGTTTGCCTTGTAGACTCACACTACACTCGTTTTTGTTGATGTCGGACGAGTCTCCATACACACCATAGCTCATGTGCTGCCAAGACGAAAGCAAGAGAATAGAAGACAAATGTGGAGAGAGGTGAAGACCCGGCCGGCTGTAAAACGCTAATGCTGCTGTCATCCACCAAACGCACTTTATTTCCCTGGACAAAAGGGCTCATTTGTATCTCTGTCCCAAACAAATACATTCACAGAATGAAAAGGGGACACAATAAAACCCATCCTCTGTTCTGAGACAGGAGAAGGGTGTGTGTCGATAAGGCGGCTGAAGATACACTCCATTTATTTCCTATTCTACTTTAACAAGAAACGTCTTTTGATGCCACTAGGTCCTCTCAAAAGCGGCAAGGTTTCTCCGGCTCTCATCAGCATGCAAGGCGTTTGCCTCCACTAGATTTAGGAAAGTGAATTAATATGGATTTGGTTTGCTAATGATGCTGGCGTATGATTACAGCTCCACAGAGGTGAGCAATAGCTCCCCGCACAGATGCATGCTGGGATATCACACGTTTAACACAGTGATCCGAGGCACAAGCAAGAGCGTTTTGGGCAGTTTTATTGCTCGTATGTACAACCTTATTTTACCAGCTGGTCTCTCTTTCCTTCTAAGACTGTACTTATCAGCCCGATGTTTTAATCTGGTCGCGAGTGGAACAAAGAGGCAGCACATGGGGGCTTTCTGAATATTTGTCTCTCCTCCTACAATAGCGGCACTGGAATTTCCTTTCGGATCCTCCCTGTTTCTTTTGTGAGCCCAGGAAGGGTCGGCTGGCGATAGGCTTGTCTTTTGATTAACAGAGAGAATTTTTAAAAAGGAATGAAAGGTGATTTAATATCTGCACTTGGTCTCATCAGCTCAGCTCGGGGATCGAGATCTCAGCTTATTAGTTATAACTATATAGCATGCATAATAAAACTGCTCATTTGCTCATTAATATTAAAATGATCTTATTCAGAGCCATGGGCATTAAGATCAATCAAATCCTGGGATTTTCAGGTCAGATGCGAGATCTGCTTATGAGGGGTTTTTATATTCCACTCTCTCTCCTTTTCTTACAGCCAAAAACACCCACCCCTCAAATAAAACATGAAAAAGTGATATGAGCAAAGGTTATTATTTGCCTTCTTTGCTACATGTTTTAATTAGATTTTTTTACGGTCATGTACAAGATGTATTGTCATTTCTTTATTTGATGTGTTTCTCGTTTATAAATACGTACATGTTTATGGGTCTTCCTTCATAAATCACATTTATAATTTCATGGTATAATTACTGCATGGCGACTTTAAGACAGTTATAAGAAATACTGCAGTTTTATTAGTCTAGAACAGCCCTCATTTCTTCATTATTATTGTCGTAATCTTTAAATATCATTTAGTGTTTATCTCTTGAACTTTTGAACTTGTTAACTATAATGCTTTTTTGTGAAAGGGGAACACGGTTCGAATCAGTCGTGTTTGTGTTTAATTGATGCAGTGGGTGGTTTTGGTAGATAATGTACAGAAAAAATTATTTTATCCATCAGAGTTTGATTGTGGTATGAAAAGTGGGTTATGATATTGTCGGTTGTTATTATTTTTCCCCATTCACACAGGCTCAGTTATGTCAGCAAAAAATTAAACATTGTTTCAGAGATTTCCAGGCTTCCTAAACGAAATGTTAATTCTTGGAATGTGCACTGATGAATCGTGGATTACACCGTTTAAGAAATGAAATAGGTTTCATGTTGATTTGATGTGTGTGTGTTTAACAGAACGCAGTGCGACACAACCTGAGTCTGCACAAGTGTTTCGTGCGGGTGGAGAATGTAAAGGGTGCAGTGTGGACCGTGGACGAAATGGAGTATCAGAAGCGCAGATCTCAGAAAATAACAGGGTACATATACACACAAAAACAAACACAGAGTCTTTAATTTACCTGCTGACATGCTGTTGTGTCTGAGTTGATGTTAATGCAGTGTTTTATTGTTGTGTTCAGGAGCCCGACACTGGTGAAGAATCTGCCATCCAGCCTGGGGTACGGGGCGGCACTCAACGCAAGCTTACAGGTAAACACCCGACCGTGTGTGTGTGAGGCAGGTTGGCACAGGCAGTCAGAGTCTACAAGGCCACCGTGTGGTAGAGTTGAGTAGCTTCTGTGATTGATAGCTGCGTGTGCAAACGCGAGGGCATAATCATTAATATTTATCCAAACTGTCATAAATGATTTGACTTCGCAGTGTCGGCCAGCGAGGTGCTCATGGCAAAAACTTTAAAATTTAATTACTGTATATAACTTTAATGTGCAAGAGGCGAAAATGTCTTTTTTCTTCAAGTGTTTTGAGGTGAAGTTTTGGAGGGTGTCATTAACATTTGGATGCTCAGGGTTTTTTATTCGCTGTTCGTGTGAGGCCTGACTTGTGAAAAGATTGCAACTTTTTGCAACTTTCTCCGGTGTGTTTTTCTTTCTCTTGCCACCTTGTGCACTTCTCAGCCATTTTTATCTCCGTGGCATATGGAAAAATGTGGTAGAGTTTGCTTCTTCAGCAAAAATTCCTCAATTAAAATTAGGAAATCGATTTTGCAAGAGGGGGAAACCCTGCTGAAAAGGATTTGGATGTGTTGGAACTATGAAACTCATCTCTCTCTCTCTTTCTCTCTCTCTCTCTTACTTGTATATCTCCTGTAGGCAGCGCTGGCTGAGACCTCTCTGCCTCTATTGGGTAATCCAGCATTAATGAACAGCAGTGCGTCAGGTTTGATTGGCTCCAGCCCTCCAGGACTCATGAGTGGCAGCCCGACTGGCCTATTACAGGGCAGCACACACGAAGATCTCAATGGCTCGCTGGATCACCTGGACACCAATGGACACAGCAGCCCCGGCTACTCCCCGCACAGCCAACTGTGAGTTCACACACACACACGTAAAATTATATTTCAATTAAAGACTTGAGCCGCCATTGTGACGGAATATTCAGCAGGAAATAATGTAAGACAGGGTTTGATTTTTATTATTTATATATATTAGATTGCAAAATGTTAGGCTGCAATACTATTGGTTAATATTATTTTTCCCCGCCCACACAGCCTTTGTTACATCAAATGAAAAACAAAGTTAGAATATATAAACAGACTGCATGTACTTAAAAAACAGAGTTTTTTAAATTGTAAATTTTAATTGTTGTACAATTATGAATGGACATTGTTTTTTTTTAGGAACAGGTTCAGTATTAATTTAATCTTCTAATAATTTCTATTTTTCCATATCAGTATTTTTAGCAATAAAACTGGCTGGGGTTTGAATATTCATAAGGGTTTCTGAGACACTCCCGCGTCTTAAGCTACGTACACTAGCTTAAAGGCTCAAAAAAACAAATCTGTCTCACCCTGAGGTTAAGTGTACATTTGGTTGTTGGATTATGGCTCTTACCTATAAATAGGTAAGAAGTGAAGGGCTGTCATAATTCTAGATTCTCTTGTAATTACCCACCGTCTGCGTCACAGAGGTTTAGATGTTATATTTTATGCAGGAACGCTCCTATTAATATTTAGCAGCGAACTATATCATTAATTACTTTAAAATCTTTGCCTTTCCATCTTTTTTAATGGCTTACAGAGAGAAAGAAGGAGAGAGGGAATGAGAGAGAGCTGATGAAAGATTAATGCAGTGTGGGTCGGAGGAAAGGCGATATAGAGCATTTGCTCGCCCTAATCAGTGATGTCACTCATGTTGGATGGCTGTGTTTACCAAGGCAAAGATAGCCGTATGAAAGCTAAGGGCGGCAGTAAGCACACCGCGCGCCTCACGCACGCTTGCCAACACGCATGACCTGCGCGTGCCGCCCCTGCCTTTCACGATTTCTCACCAGACATTTTCTCAAGACGCCGCAGAATTGCTAATACTAACCCAAAGACCCAATTATCTTGAAAACACACGTTCAAGAGGGATTCTAGAAATGTGTGTTAATCTGAGTGTGTGTTTGACTGAAGTGGGACAGTGTTGCGAACTGGGCCAAATCTAAGATCCAGACAGAATCCCTGTGCATTCACTCCCTCAGGTTATTTAACTTTTTATAACGGACAGTTAAGCCTGTTTTTAAAACTCTCTCACTTCTGCTCTGACTGCAGGCCTCTCTGTCGTATTTTTCTGTGGTTGAGCCGTTAGGACATAAATGTTCAGAAACTCCGACGTTAGGGCCAAAATGGAAGAAAAATGTTTTTTTGAGTGGCTTTTCCTGGGCAGCGTTTAATAATGAAGAGGCTAAAGAGAACAACACATTCGCATTAGATCCCCGGAGAGAAACACAACAGCGATTAGACGAACATTCCTCTGAACATGTTAAGGTTAATGCTATTAGTCGATGCCGTCAGTGCATGTTTGCAAATTTTATTCTTGCTAGCATGCAAATAAAAATACTGTATGTTCTCTTTGTGTAAAATGATTTTCTTTGCAAATAAAATATTTTTCACAGTATTACATAGCTGCTTAACATAAGCAAATAAATCAATATTAAGTTTGAGATTTTTATTATATTTCTGTGAGAAGACAGCACATATAATACATGACAGCTTCGGAGAAAACCGGTTACTAAACTGTAGATTGTACATTGTAACAATCGTTACACAAAATATCTGACCGTAAAATATCAGTTCATCAATCAATCAAAGAATAAAGAACACCCGCTGAAACAGTTCATAAGAAATCTCAAACACAGTTACACAAACACTTGCAAAAATTGTTTTGTTTACCGTGATCATCTCGTCTTGATCACTGGGCAAGAAAAACGTCTTGATTCGAGCGCGCACACGCACAGATTCTCATGCCAGCCTTTCATTAAACACCAAATGAGTCATCCTGACATCTTAATACAGTGAAGAAGGGACGAGCGAGGACTAATCATTTCTCTCTTCCTCCTCGACCACACAAGAACGCTGCTGATTTATAATGAATGCAAATGAAAGCTGTAAGCCGTGCTTCTGCGCATTAGGACTAAAGGCCTGTGTCGAGCTTAATGGCCGGCGGTACGGCAGACTGACCGGAATCATTTGTCTCGCCGTAACATCCGTAAGCGTGTATCTGTTTGTTATTGTACGATAAGTGCGGCTGACGGACCATTAGGTGAACGGTGGCGGTTAACGCCGTTTTTTATAGCCTTGTTAAATGTTACGATGACAAAATACATGTTTACTAGCAATATAGTAGTGTTGCTATGGCAGTAGCTGCAGTAAACTTACATTTAAAACAACAACAATTTAAAATTACGAAAAGAATGTAGGAATTACATATGAATGTGCCAGTGAGAGCAAAGCATCATGGGATATCCTCACCCAGCTGTTTGACAAGCAGGGCGATATAGTGCTTGAATTAATTGCTTTAATAAGGAAGGAAGTTTTTAATTCACACTGTTGAAAAATCGTATGTGCAGCTTCTTCCTGAGGCTGTGAAATGTATCATTGTGGTGGTCCAGTTTAGTTTACCTCCACACACAGGCCAATCCAGTTTCTTCTCTCTCTCTCTCACTCACTGCACGTAGCAAAGTACAGGAGACAGAAGCAACTCATCCGTCTCCACGTCTGAATATTAATCTATTTTGCTATAAATATTAAAGTAATCTGTACCTTTTAAAATTCTTTTCATATTCAAAGTTCTCTCTGTCATTGATGAGCGCAGCCCAAGAGAGAGCAGCAGACATGGTCTAATACAGAGACTAGATGATAAGGAGGGCCCTCTCTCTCTCTCTCTCTCAGTCCAGCGGGATTTTCTGATGCATCCGACGTGTCAGAAATAATTAGGTTTTGTCAGATTGATCATGGTAGCACAAGCCTCTCCCCCTACATAGGGCCTGAGATCATGTTGAGGCTTGTTTGTGTATGACAGAGTTATTATTCTTATTAGTAACCTTACTTCTGCTCGCTCTTCAGCATTTTTGAGCGGGGAAACGCTTCTCGCCATACCGCTTCGTTTTTTTTTTTTTTTTTCTTTTTTAACCTCCTCCCTACATTTATTGACAGTCGGTAAAGATATTCATCCATTTGGAGTTAAACACATGGATCATGGTGTCCGAGAGAATCTGGCAGTCTGAAGTTGATTAATGGTGGAGTCTAGCTGCAGGATGTCTCGCACTTGAAAAGTGCCACCACAGCCCCTGCATATTAACGAAGGCCTGCACTTTCTATTAACAAGATAAAAAAACGCTCCAGCCCACCCTACAACCCCCCTTTGCTTCAGGGGCAAGAGGACGAGAAATTCTCCATTATTTATAATGGGGCTGCAGCTGTTTTTTGCTCCGTTTAAATAGCAGATACCTTCAGTGACGTTCTCAACAGAGAGCAATGCTTAACTGTCAGTACTCTTGCATTTCTGCATGCACTTCAGAGAAATTTATTTGTTGATCTTTACAAACTACAGTAGGAGAGATCAGTCACTTCAACTTTACATGTTGCAAAATCTTTGATTTCCTTTTCTATAGACATTTCTAGAAACCTTTTTGAGCTCTAGAATACTGATTGGCCAGTTCCACTGTGAAAAATTGTAGTGGTCTCTAAACTTGCAAACTACTAATTGAATAGCTGAGCTAGTTTCATCTCAGTATGACTGACTGCACACTGTGTAAGTATATTAGACCTTCCTCTAAATGTGTGTAATTTTTTATAATTTACAGGCCTCCAGTTCACGTAAAGGAAGAGCCACTAAATCTGGACGACGATGACTGTCCAATGTCACTGGTGACTACAGCCAATCACAGTCCTGAGCTGGATGATGACAGGGAGCTTGAGGAGGGCAACCTATCGGAGGACCTGGAATGACTATTTTGCCCCACCTCTTTGTTGTGGCTCCACCCCTTTCAGGCCCCGCCCTTCCACTAATCCACAACCACAGAAAGCATAAGACTTTGAGTCAGAGGGGGAGTATTTATTTAGCATGCATCTGGAGACTGGCCCAAAGAAAATCTATACCGCAGATCTTTAGGGACCACAGATGGACAGACATGAAACGTCTGCTTTTTAACAGAAATAAAAGAACAACAAAGAACAAGATTTCATTTGAATCAGCTCGGCCACCTCACACAACACAAGACTCATGGACCGAAAAGTTCAGCAGGAGCAGGTCCGTTCTGTAGAAAGCTAACGGCCACATATACTGCCAAAAAATACGTTTTACGTTTGTGAATAGCCAAGCCACAGTAGTTGTCGATGTTAGATGCAATGCTGGTTTCAACTCAAGTTGTTGCTCTGTTATTTTTTGCACATGAGTAGTATCAGAAATTAGTCGTGAAAATTCTGAAAAGGCAAAAAAAGCAGTATTTTGTTTTTTCATTTTTTTGCGTTGTTTTTTTTGCCTCCTGTCACATAGCTCATGTTTATTTTAAGTCACTTTGCACCACCAACAACTGTAAATGGCATTTTTAAAATCACATCAGTAACACAACCACGGAACCAAGACTGTTGCAACCATCCAAAAAAAGTACAAAAGAGTAGATCTCCAGTCTCACTAGCTCTGTCTTCTGAAAGGCAAAATGTGATTCTTAGTTACAACTTAACTGTTCGTGTGAACACCATTCTGAGAACGACAAAACGCAAGAAAACAACACGTCTCTGTTTTCTTTTAGTCTCTTTAACATACTTGTTTTAAAGCTTTGTCTACCTGCAAAGAGTCACAGACAACTGCTAGAAACCAAAGCCAACACTGTCAACGGCCAATAGCTTAGACAGAAGCCGCCAGACTCTTTGGTCAGGCCTCTGTGACTTTAACTAGTACAAAGAGAAGCTTTCTTTCCACTAACTACCTTCGGATAACCTCTGGGATCGTCTCCTTTAGCCCTGTACAAAGATCAAAATGATTTTGATGTAATTTGATTGACAGATGGAGAGCTCTAACCTCATGATGTTGCTCGACCCTGTAACAAACGATACAGGAAGTTATTCAGCTGTTGTCATGTGGTCTGAGTAGAGCAGAGAGCAGCTATAAGCGGATCATGACCAAAATGTCCATTTGTGTATCAGTGGAAATGCAGAAAAAAAATTGTGAATTTCTTTTTTTAATCCTGATTTTATTTTTTACTTTTTTTGTATTTGTGTTATTTGCGTGACCCACCTTGTCATTGTTTTCCTAGTGAAATGTACTGTTCATTGTGACTGTCCGACGTGTCATGTCTTATAACCGTGATTTCTTCAAGAGCCGAAACCGAAAATATCCTAACCAAACTTTAAAGATATCTAGTGAAGCCAAAAAAGTCATAATTTCAAGTCGATATGAAACTATGTGGCTCGGTTTTATCGTTAAAGCAAATAAGAGCCATTTGAAGAAGAGAAGCAATCTTCTTCAGCTGATGTTTGCTTTGCTCCATTGATTCAGACGTATCTGGTAACTCATGGCTGTTTAGACGCAGCTAGTGTAGGATCATGGGAAGGTTTGTGGTTAATCCATGTACGGTGTACAAGTAGCAAGCGGTTATTTGAGGTTAATGTAGACGAACGAGAAGCGATCAGACGCTTTTATTTGAACATTGCTGATGTCATCGAAAAAGCGGTTGTTGCTTTAATAGTCGTTTCTCTTTTCAGTCAAACCAAAGTTACACAGATTTCTGCCTCTTGTATCAGATGAAGATGAAAATGACACAAAGCCTTTTTTGCATCTCTGTCTCTCTTTCTCTCTCTCTCACTTTTGGTCTGCTGAATTTTTTCTGTTAAAATACTACTGCAGAAAACCCATTTGAAACTGATAACTGCTTCGTATTGTAACTGATAATGTCAAAGTTTGTCTTCTTATGTGCGTGGAAACATACTGTGCAGTTGTTCCAGTTTTGTGCCAAACCAGTGGGTTGGCTGCTAGTTTAGCACACACACATACACACTAATAAGTTACACGCTCCCCTCAAAGAAGGAGCTGAACAGAGGAACAAAGCTTTTTCCTCATCTTCTGCTAGAGTCAGCAAATCAACTTAAGGATGACATAATAACTTTACCGCACCAAATATAAGGGCGCAGCGTCTTTGAAAACGAAGATACAAAAAAGGGTTCTCCCAAAAAAGGCTTTTAAAAGGTTCTACCTCTTCACAATAATTTCTGAACAAAAAGAAACAATGCCACATACGTCGACACATTTTCTGCTTGATTCACACGAGACATCGCCAACAGCCAGTTTACATTCCCAAAGGCAGATATGGAAGGTTTGCATTGAAATAGTTTGTCCTCAAACATTTGTAGAATGAATATGTAAAAAAATTACCTGTAAGGGAATTATGTGTTATTAAAAATGCATGTCTAAATTCATTTGGTGGACTGGAATTAAGAATTAATAAACATATAATACAACCATGGGATGGACTATACAGTGCATAAATTGTGCATACCTCAGCTGTACTGTTTTTTTTTGTTTGTTTGGGGGGATGATGGACAAAAGAATCTCTCAGCCACAGAATGCATATTACCTGTAGAGTTTGCATGGGTTTTGTAAAAAAAACATTTAAAAAATGTCTAAAATAGTTGCTTGCACATAATACCAGGAAAAACCTCCAGATGGGCAATCTCCTCCAATAGATTTTAGAATTGTCTGGATTTTTTCTGGGTTGATTTTGTCTGTATTTTGATAATTGTGCATATTATGTAAAAAGATACAAAAAAATGTTGGTGGACACATGAATTTACCAGGCATTTTTTTCTAAGCTAAAAAAGATCAGTGTTTTTTCTTTCTGAGTTTCATGAAGTTTTACTGTTCTCTCATTGCTTGCTAAGAATAGCAGACCTGCTTTTTCCTGCATCTGCGTTGCTGTAAGGCTTCTCCTAAAGTGTGTATTTATTGCTTGTACCTCTGTGCATACGTTCTGAAGCGTTACGTCTGGCGGTTGAGTCATGTATCATTTCTACTATCATTCTCTGGGAATATGATCCCTGATGTATACAGTAAATTGGGACTGTAGCAGAAATATGTTTATGTAATTGGTGAAAACCTTTTTGTTGTTTTTGCTTTTTTTATTTGGTTTCCTTCGAATCGAAAGTCATTTTTGATACTTTCCATTACCGTGTGTACTGTGTCCTTATGTTTCTGCGAGACAGGTCACGATTCAGAACTGTAACAGGCGTTATTTTTTCTGTATCCATGGCTTTTCACTGCTAAATAAAATAAAGGACCAAAACTAGGATTTGAAAAGCAACTCTCTACCTCCAACATCGGGGAGTTCTTACTTTTTTGTTGGCACATATCTTTTATTCTACAAAGACGCAGTCTGTGGAACTCGGGCTGCATTTTGCTTTTATGCAGCATGGAGGAATTCGGCACAGAAGCTCAAAAAAACACTCAAGTAAGAAATGCTAAAAACAATAAAACTTTCATAACTAAGCTACACATCTTTTGTTCCCGCTCGCAGTACCCAGGGTGTTGTTTAGATGAGGGGATGTGTGCTTCCCGTGCCGGCCGAGGTGCGTGTAATGGACGCAGCCCGTGTTTTCCATCCTCTGCTTTGATCTGAGGAGAGCGTGGCGCAGCACGACTTACTTGAAAAGACTGTTTGGGAATGCAGTCTGACCTCTGTGGGGAAATGGCACATCTGCCATGCGTTTTTGTTCCATTCCTTTGGTCTTCGGACCCCCAGTTGAGTTGCAGTGTGTTCTGTGTTTACAAGTACGCTGAACGTGTGGCTTTCAAGGGCCTGGCAAAAAATAATGCATAGCATGGGACATTCTGCGTAGCAGTAACGTCAAATATCGTGCTGTGCTTTGTTAAAGTCTAATTTATGCTAGCATCATCAAATGAAACTGAAAAATAGTAACATCTCTATGTTTATGCTTTAATAGCATGTTCTGTGCTGTATAAAAGTGTCTTGTGTAAAGCAGTAGTTGTTACTTCCTGGTCTTGGAGAGCCCTGCACATCGTCTCTTTATTAAACACAGCTGATTCAAATGACCAGAGATCACCAGACCAGAGAAGTGGGTGTGTCAGATAAGGGTTTTTAAAATTAGGACCAAGATTACCATCAACTGGTATAAACACATTCTTGGACGTAAGACTCTGAAAACTCTTCTGCTCCTGTGGCCCAATGTAGCGTACGGTCCATCAGTTGCACATTTAAGAATCAACACAGTCATTCAGGTATTGTGCCTCTCCTATGAATACTGTTTCTGAATGTCCTACTTTTAAAAAAAACAAAAAGTATATTCCACATATTTCACAGCAGGAAGGAACACATTTGGTAAAGGGACTTTTTCAAAGAAGGTTCCTGAATGGGTTCCTCATTTATCATTGGTTAAACAAACAGTCCCGCCCCAAATGCATCTCATTGGTTGAGCCAGTCTTGTTCTGTCAGTCTGGCCCTGATGCTTTCACAAACAGCAGTATTTACTTAAAGTCTCTGAATATTAAATTGAGATCGAAGGTATTTTAACAATAAAAAGCTTTAAATGATAAGTGACAAGTATTATGCTTTGTTGAACCACAGAGGATGTAGATGGATATTAAATTATCTTGCCAGCATGTATATTTTCTATGCTGCTTTCATTCAGATCAAACAAATCAACCTCGTTCTTAAAGAAACGGTACTTTTCACTTGGGGTCACCGCAGACAGATGTGATTTAACCTCATTTCTGCCTTTGAAATTGAAGTGCGCTGACCACAAATTTGCGAGAGACTGTAAAAGGCGCGTAAAATAGTAAAAGCAAAGTCTTATTAAAGTCACAGGCTCAGGCAGGCCGTCATTGAACCCGAGTCCCCGGTGTGACCCAGCGCTCATTTTCATTCATAACAGTTTTATCTTGACTGATGGGCGCTCCATTCGTGCCCTTCTACTCCAAAGAGATTTGATTGAACCACAAAGACAGAGTAATGGACCCCGAGAATACATCTTTTAGCTGGTCCTCCATTGGTCACTGGAAATAATTTGGCGGGTTTTATTGACCTATCAGAGCGCACCTTCCAACTGCCCCTCGTTCCCTCACATACAAAGGCAGTTTGCTACAGTTACGTGGGCTTTTTCCGTGGTTCCCCTCAGGACAGGGTTCTTCTGTGCTTTTAATGCACACGGAAGTGTTTGTGAATTCAAGCGAGGGATGGCATGCGACGCGCAACAAAGGCCGCTGTGTACCACGCAACATCAGAGCGAGCGCAAACATTAAAGTGTGCGGCGTGTTACAGACCCTCTTTCAAAGGCCATGAAATAATAATGGCTTGTGGTTAGAGGTATATGTGAGTCACACAGACTGCTTTTCATAAAGTAGAGTTATTTACACAGCAATGAATAAAAGAATGCGACTGGTGCAAGCCGTTCGCATGTGGACCCAGAGAGCTGAAATAGGTCAGCACACATTTTGTTTCCTAGGTGGAGAACGCGTTGAGATGCTTGTCATGTTTCAAATAATGTTGTCTTATAAACATCCACTGGTGGCCTGGACGTCTACTGACAACTGCATCCACTGGTTATCTGCATCTGTGACTGCGCCGTCAGTTTTCCCTTAAATAAATAATACAGACACATCACTCAGCTTGTGGAAACAGCCATGGGGCAACCGAAGCCATGGGGCAACTTTGCCCCAATTGAATTTGGAGGGTTAAAGCACCATAAATCCATCCACAATTTTTTTAGTTTGAGATTGTATTTGCACACGCACACACATACATGTATATACTTATGCATACATACACTGATGTATATATACTGTTGATCCGAAATGATTGTCATTGTATTAATTTCTCTTTTAAAGTCCGTTTGCCTGTACACGAAGCACCTGCATTTGTACGGCTCTTTGAAAACAAGGCATTCACAAACCAGCACGAGCTGACCATATCAAAACAGAACTGAATTGGGTTCACACATTCGGAGCCAGCAGTGGCCTCTGCGCTCAGCCCGACACCCGGTGAGGACTCGCCCGAGGCCGCGGTATCGCCCGCTCCAGAGTCCGGGGCGAAGGCAGCGCTAATTGAGTTCATCATTATTACAATTGTGGCTCCTAAGAAAGTGCGTCTTAAATAATTTGCATTGCTCTCGAGTTGATATTGGAGCACACTGCTAAAAATAATTGCATAGCTGCAAGGCACGTTTGGTTGGACAGCTCTGTCTCTCCCTGTCTGTCTCTCTCTCCCTGTCTGTCTCTCTCTCTCTCTCTGTCTGTCTCTCCCTGTCTCTCTCTCTCTCTCCCTATCTGTCTCTCTCTCTCCCTGTCTGTCTCTCTCTCTCTCCCTGTCTGTCTCTCTCTCTCTCTCCCTGTCTGTCTCTCTCTCTCTCTCTCCCTGTCTGTCTCTCTCTCTCTCCCTGTCTGTCTCTCTCAGACCTCCATCTCTCCTCGGGGTGGCTGGTGCACACCCGCCCGTCTCCTCTCCGGCGACGGTGGCCCCATTACCGACGCGTTACACCCGCTTCAAGACGCGCACGACGCGGTGCGGCACAACGCGTGAATGCAGCGTTTAAAAGCGCTTTTATTTGCGCGATGGGCAATTGCATGATGGTGAAATAAATGCACGGCATATTAATGCGATACGTGAACGGGCTCGTACACGCCACAAGCATTGATGCAATTAAAGAAAATGCGCGACCAGATTCAAACAGAAAGGACTTCAAGATTTAAAAGAAACCGGGAAACGTGCTTGCTGTAAATGATTATATTTGCTGCAATGTCAAACTTTCATAAAACTCGCATCAAAGTGCGATAAGGTCACAACACAAGCATTTTCCTCTTCTCCTAAATAAAATGCATCCCACTTCAAGTTATCTGATAAGTGCACATCTATTACACACTTCACCCGAGTCCAGTTACAAGATCTGATGCTCAAAAGGTCTGAGACCTCTGAAATCAGCCCGAGATTCATCACAATGTATTATTAAAGAACGATTTCAATGGCGTGCAGCACAGAGGAGCCACTCTCAGTTAAAACGAAACGGGGACGAACTTCAGGCTCGGTTCGGCAGGGGAAAACGGGCATTGGTGAAATCACTTACTGGAGGTTTTTAATGACATTTCGGCTCGGCGTGTAATTGCTCCTCATCTACGGGATCTCGTAATGGTGTTGGACAGTCTCGGTTCGGCTCGCTGGCTCGCTTCATTAGTGTGTCGTTTCTACTTCACGTCACAAGATTTAATTGTGACGCCGAAGACGCGCGGCTCGCCTAATCAAAGTGGACCAACTTGTATTATTAATATCGCGATATGGGACGGCCTGCTATTTCTGATCAATGAAAGAATACGGATGCATGCATCACTCCTCATGCATTAGCTTGATGCATGGACAGGGGAAGAAAATGCTGCATGAAATATACATACTAATTCTGGCATGATTGCAGGGGACGCGCCTTCAAATGGCTGAAGGATGTGAAGGGGTTAGAAAGAGAGATGGATGAAAGCTTTATATTCAGTCGCTGTAACTTCTTTTCTTCAGGCAGCCAGAGGTGCCAATGAATTCCCGATAGTTCTGCTGACCGGGGCTGAAAGGGCAGGCGTGCATTTGGGTAGCTGGTGCTCTTCTGCAGCTCTGGGTAGCTGGTGCTCACACGACAAGGCTGGAGGATTTCAGTGGCTCGCCTCATTCGAGATTAAAGCAAATATCTTTTCTAAAGCAACATTAACCCCCTTTCTTGGTGTCTGGCAGCACACACGGGCTTTGGCTGTGCCCTGCTACATCACATTAATACGATTTCAAATGTATGTCTTATTAAATTATCCATGCATCAATATTTCAATTAAAAAACGCATACAGCACAATTAATCAAACAGTCTTTTAGGTTGAATTAAACAATTTTTCGTTATAATAACAACGTTTCAATATTGTTTAAATTAATATTTCATCATTATTATTATGTTTGTTTTTGATATCGAATTTTTTACAAATATTGCTGGAACTCTTGAAGTAACACGTTCATGTGTGCAGGAAACCTTTACATCCTCACCTGGGAAGTTTAACCTACATAGAGGAAACAAGGTGCCTGCGTGTGTGTATCTGCGTGTGTGTGTCTGTGTGTGTGTGTCTGTGTATCTGCGTGTGTGTATCTGCGTGTGTGTATCTGTGTGTGTGTATCTGTGTGTGTGTGTCTGTGTGTGTGTTTGGTGTATCTGTATTGTTTTGGTGTACTCGGTGTGTGTTTGTGTTTTCTTTGTGTATCTTGTGTGTGTATCTGTGTGTGTGTGTCTGTGTGTGTGTTCTGATCAAAGACGCAGTGTTTTGTGTGCATGTGCTGGACTCCACACCTTCTGTGCTGTACTCTCTCTCTCTCTCTCTCTCTCTATTCCTGGTCAGTGAGAATCAGCATCATTTTCCTCTTTGCCTTCCGTCTACGGCCTGATCATATTCACACCAATCTGCCGTTTTTTCATCAACATGCTTTTGATCTCTTATTTGCATGTAACTGCCTGTGGGGCAAGAAAATTATTTGGATGAGATTTTTTCATTCTCTGTAGCATCTTCTCAGTATACCAGAGGCATATGGATCACACACACACACAAGCCTTTAATAACTGCTTCTTCAGGTTAGCCCAGTATTGAAACAACAGACCCCTGCACAAGAGCAGACTGGATTTCAAACTGCCCCTTCATCTGACGTTAAACCTAGAGTTCGATCTACAGGCCCTTTATACTGCCCAACACACCAAAGAGAGAGAGAGATGCCAATCTACAGGTGCATTATGCTGCATGTTTGAATTTTTCTCTGCTGATCGGCTGGTATGAGAAAGCATGGAGTTGAAGTCATTTTAAGAAAACAAACAACTTTTGCAGCAAAGCAGCCAACAGACCTATAAACTTACTTGGGTTTTCAGTCAACAGCACATCAGTTGTGTTGCACCGCGAGCTGCGACTTCCCGCACATTTGATGTTTTGAAACAATTTATGTTTGTTATCATATTAAAGAGAAGGCGTGCCGTTATCAAAAACAGGCAAGCAGCTCACCGCCCCTGGCTGCTTTCCCTGCATCACATCCCTTATTCCATTTTATCTTTCTTGGTTTTGACTAATGTCAGTAGCAGCTAACGGTAATAAACTGCTTGTTAAGATTTCGCTGTTGCCTCCGAGCGCTGGCTTTGATTCATTGTCAGCTTATTTGGTGGTGTTTCCTGATTACTCTGCCCCGACTGCATGTTTATTGATTTGAAGTTAATAAAGAACTTCGCCACTTGGGCGACTTCATTTAAACACGTTTGCCTTTGATGTGCAGGCCGACGCATCCAGGGCACAATAAACTGTCTT
The DNA here is from genome assembly GCA_036877525.1 of Chromobotia macracanthus. Classification (NCBI taxonomy): domain Eukaryota; kingdom Metazoa; phylum Chordata; class Actinopteri; order Cypriniformes; family Botiidae; genus Chromobotia; species Chromobotia macracanthus. The sequence continues at coordinate 2,422,391 of JAZGTH010000012.1, forward strand.
GCGTTGTAATGTCAGCACAAAGCAAACCCTCTTTCCTGGAGATACTGCGTGTTGTGAGCACAAAAATGCTGCACTGCATTGGTACAACTCGTAAGGCTTTGAAAATGTTGTGAGTTTGTGCTTCGTCTCTCACATCTTTCAGGTTTCCCAGAGTTCTCAATTTTGACGCAACGTAGCGGGTCAAAAGTGGTCAGGCTAGCACGAGAGGCCGTGTCGTGTCTTAGCGTTTCCCTGTCGCACTGGTGTCAAATCACAAAAACATCTTTACAAATTCAGTCAACAGCGTCTGGCAAACACAGGCGCTCTTGTTTGCTATTCATGTATGCTGGTGTACATTGTATCATGGCATGCCTGGCAGCGAGCTCTGTTTCAGAAACATGACCGTTCCATCAAAATTTGATGTGTTCATTTATGGTGCTGAGTGAGAGTGTTTGTTTATAGATGAGATGTTTGCTTGGCCGATATTCACAACTGTTCAGCCAGCAGCCGTGGTCAGAAACATTCTTCTGAGTCTTATCTCAGACAGGAACTGGTTAACATGCTGCTCACTGGTCTGAGATCAGTGTCTCAGGAAGGTTGGTTGTGTATGTGTGTGGCTCGATGTGTGTTTAAGTGCTTGTTTTGTGTTGACTTTGGGGTCAGGCTGAAGATTATTAGATTGGGACTGACTCTGAGATTTTTGCACCAGTGTGTTTATAGATTTCTCATCTGTTTCTCCACTCATCTCATTTCGATTCGTCTTCTCTATTCTTTAATCTTTTTTCTGAAAATTGTCATTAGGAAATGACAGCTATACTCTCTCTCTCTCTCTCTCTCTCTCTCTCTCTCGCTCTCTCCCTCACCACTTCCCCAGCTGTGTCACTTATTTTTAATTTTTTTTGCTTCTTACTTGGATTCAGCCCAACATCTCAAGGTGTCAAAATACATTAAGAACATCAAAACATTTCTGTTTACAACATCACAGTCATGTCAATTAAATCTGATAAATTATTTAAACATTTATCTTCCATCAGCCAGTGGAATTTTTAATCAAGCGCAGTATTTATTTTAAATTAGCACTGTCAAGTGTGCATTTGTGTAAAATCCCTCGTACCATTAAAGATTTATCAGCTGAAATCTGTTTGGCTTTATTTTTCTGTTAATTGGCTAAGTGGAGCTAGCAATGCGCTAGCAACAAGTAACGCCGAGTACTGGCGGAAGATTGGCTGAATCAGAGTCACATGACAGGCTGAGTTGGTGAGGTCACGCAGGGGTCAACAGCCCTGTCACTTACAACAAAGTGTTCCTAATAAGGTGTTCCTAAAGGTACAGTACACCCAAAAATGTATATATTTATGTTAACAGTGACTGTCACGCTCCAAAAATATAAAAAAAATTAGTTTATATTTATAAACGGTATTTATTAGACACCAAATCTTTAACTTATCTGAATATACTGTACACGGGCCAGAAGCACTAAACGGGCATTATGGGTAATTTGGGTGTCCCCTTGTCTCATCACTGAAGGGCTGTAATACTAATCAAATGTGACTAGAGTTATAGAAGGCTTTTCTGAGCTTGTGTGGGAGTATCTCTCACACACACACACTTACACGCTCTGCCCTTCAGCGGCTGCTGACCACAGCCAGGTGTTTGCCTACAGCCATCCTCAAGACTTCAGGCTAGTTCTGTAGATGCTGATGTAATCCCTCTGTCCTGTGAACCATGAAAACAGAAGAACAGATCCAGAAATCAGATTCAGGCATGAGTTGAGAAAACACACACCAACAACATCTGGTTCTTTTGTGTAAAACGAGTTTAAAGTTAAAGAAGCACATTCTTTATTACTGGTATTATTATTTTCCCACATTTTATAATTACATATTATGCATATAGACATCACTATAAAAACACAATTGGATGTATGGAAATTATATAGTGACCAGGAAATGTAAAACTATTATATATTTTAGCTTCTTTTAAATAAATCAATAAAAATAAGTTACCTTACGCTGCCTAAATTACACTGCGCGCAGCACATTTTCTCAGCCAGTTGCACAGGTGCATTATGGGATGTTTTTTAAATGCTAAATTACAGGAGTCTCCATGCAGGCCAATCCAACTCCTCCAATTTTTTAAACATTCAACAGCAATTCATGTAGAAACACAATTTTTATATTAACATTAACTTCACAGGTAATTGTTTATATTAATTACAAACATTTAAGCACGCATCAAATGTTTTTTTAAGATGTTGAGGAACATAAATTCGATTATATGTATTCAAACTTTTATGTGTAATTGTGTGTGTGTGATTCAGGATATATGTAATTTTGTTCCCGGGAGAAACAGTCATACAATGGCAGGGAAACATTATGCTTTTGGTAAGGATGTGGAGGCAATATCAATTAATGTATTCATGATATTTTTATATTTAAATATATTTATAAGCGAGTTACCCATGGGGTGGTGGTCCCCACCTAGCTAATCATATGCAAATAGGGTGTAATATGGAATGTTTTGTTCTGTATCAAGTTTATTTCAGTGTGTTTGGTGTGGAGGCGAGAAAGACCACAGACCTGCAGGCGTGAAAAATATTTTTTATTCATGATTTTCAGAGGGTGTCATAAATGTGACAGAGATGGACCAAAGCTTACACGTATTAACCCTGAACTTCTGTAGAGCTGTCGGAGCAGCTGTTTACATGAGTAACCATGTCATGAATGCTCTTAATGCTGTTTTTGATACCAACAGTTATTAATATTATTTTAAGTGTGTTCATTGTTGCATTAAAAATCTGTTTATTTTTATGTCTAATGAGCTCCACTGTTTTATTTTAATGCAAGAAATAATATCTTTCTCTCTCACCACAATTCATAAAGCCATAGATGATTTTAATCTGAAAACTATAACAGACACACCCCAAAGAGTTAGTTCCAATGCCCTCACAAATTTCAACAAAGCCCTCTGAGTCTGGGGTAAGCGCTCATCATTGTGTTATTTGATTGTGTTTTATTTGTTGTTGGCTGGACATCAATACAAGAAATCGATGAGAATACTAGAAGATCCCATAAGCCCAGCGCTCAGCCTCCGCCGCAGGTGGCCTGTCTTTCAGAGAAACCAGGAAAATGGGTCAGATTCTTGGCTGATGTTGCCATCATGCTCCACTAAATTTACATTCCACTGTCACCATGACCTGGAGATAAATGCCAAAGACACACACACAGATAATATCTGAACAGTTGTTTTGTCATGTACAGTTACTGTTTGGTGGCAGAGCATCTATTCCTAAAAGTGTTTTGTGGTCTCAGAATTTACAGTTTTTTTTAAGTGTATCTGATAATCCTCTCAAAGTCCGACAAAAGAACCACATCCATCTGGCTAATATTATTTCCCGTTGTCACCATTAAACTGTAATTAAATTGATATTCTCTTGTTTAGTGGATAACTCGCCCGTCTTACTCAAACGACAGGGACAGAATGTGTTTTATTAACTGCATTTTTGTTGATTCGTCTACTGGAGGTAATTTATCATTTACCAGAGCAATTCCTAATCCTCTCTCTAATACTGACATTTGGAGAATTCATGATTTACATAATTAGACAACTTTGATCGGTGATTTGCCAAATCCTTATTTTAACACGCGTCTCTCATGCCGCGGATGATGCATCGAGTCCCCAGCTTATGTGTGACATTTAGAAGGACGTTTAACTGCACAGAACAAAAATAAGTTCAGAAGTAAATTTTGGACGTGCCCAGCCTGATGTTTCAGTGTTTGTTTGAGAAACACTTATTCATCTGAAAGAGGACGTGCTTTGATGACATAAAAATTACATATTTATATCTTGATTACAGGCCATTAAGACAATAACAATTATGAGTTATTGTTTTTCAGGACAATTAGGAAATAATTCCTCCTATTCTCATGACCACGATACAAATAAAATCTTATTCTCATTACCGTGATATAAATACTCGAATGATTTTAACATTATTATAGTATTTGTTGTCCTGTTTATACTTTATCCGGATTGAATTTTTTTCAATAAGAATTACTGTATTACAACGAGACGCAAATAAATAAAAATGTGAATAAAAATGTAAATTAAACAAACATCAAACTTAAATGTTATATGTCCAAATGTCCCATCACATTAGATAATCAGAATTTGGGTGGAAAAATGATGCAAAAATCAAATCACAAAATAAATTTATTTCCATTTCTTTTTTGGGGTAAATGAGACATATTTCTGTAAGACTCACTCTCATGTTCCTCTTTAATTTATCACTGAGACCACACAGAAAAAGAGAGAGAGAGAGTGTACTGTCTCATTGATTTCTCTTTTTGTTCTCTCGGGGGGGTTGAGTGGCAGACACAAGCCTCAGACTGTGAATCCGTGTCAAGGAGACCAAGAGCACTCAGCAGAGAAGTAAACACACACACACACACACACACACACACACACACACACACACACACACACACACACACACACACACACACACACCTACTACACTAAATTCTTCAGGTTTTTAAAATGCTTTTAAATTCTCCAGATATTTTTTGTTTCAGTAAATCTCTGATAAGCTGGGTCTGTTTTGCTGAGGGTTACAGTTGTGTTTCCTTTTAAATACAAGTTCAGCATTGACATTTTCACTTTCATTATCAGAGACTCTAAAGCTCAGCTCAAAAATGGGTGTTTTGAGGTCTGAAACATCTGTGTGCTGTAATTTAAACAGTTTATTCGTCCCACAGAACAGCGATCCATGTTTACCATATTGTAAATACACTTCAAACGGTTCACACTTCTATTCTACTGACATTGACAACACCAGGCGCGACTGTACCAATACAAACTATTAAAATTGATATCAGGTGTTCACCTGTGTCTGGGCCAGATTTTAATTATTGTCAGTGCGGCACGCCGCGTTTGCTTCATCAACTGGATAAATATTTGACTCCCATTCCATAAATTGGAAAGCAGGTTCAATTTAAAGACACGCTCTGGCCAAACCCGGCTCCATGCGTCTAGTGCTGCAGCGTGGATTCTCTCTCTGCAGGTGACTGCGGCCGCCACCGCATGAGGTAAATTAAAACTCTGATTTCTTTAAAAAGAATTGAATATTCCTGCACTTTTACATTTTCAATATTTAATTACGACCTATGCCAGAGCCTAATCTTGGACTTAAGGAGAGCATTAAATTAATCAGAGTGGGCAAAAATGCTAGCGCTCTCTCTAGAAGCTTCTCGGTGGAGCGAGTGTGTGTGTGATCTATGGTTACCCGGGGGTGTTTTAACAGGACTCAGGGGTATGTGTGCTCAGTGTGAGGTGGATTATCACAGGACAGTGTGAATATGAGGCGTCACGTATGTCTGGAATAAACGCCACCCACCCTCGTCTGCCTGTAACCTCTGCTACTTACAAATGTTTATGTTAAATCCATATCTGTGAGCCACAATAAACAACTGAGATTAGAATGGAAAGATTATATTCTGATCACACTGATAAATAAATGTCTTACAGATCATGATGGTAATGTACAGAGTGATCGTCATCTAAACCATACCACATTTTCATGCATTAGGCCTGAAACATCCTTTACACACGTTTTTAGCATGTGTGTGTGGACCAAATGTCCCCACAAGGATGGTAAAAGTCACACACACCAACTTAGTTTTTAGCCACTAGTCCCACTGAGGGAAATTGATTATTAAATACACTAAATGTGCTTGTTTGAAAATGTGAAAATGTAAAAATGCAAAAAGGTTTCTGTAAGGGTTAGAATTAGGGGTAGGATGAGGGTTATGGCATAGAATACACAGTTTGTGCAGTTTAAAACTCATGTCTATGGCAAGTCCCCACAAAGCATAGAAACCTAAAGTGTGCGTGTGCGTGCTGTAGGAGGACATTACTCTACAGTCATCCTCTATTGTTATTTTTGTCTTTCAGGCACGTCCGCAACTAAACAAAAGCAACATTAGTGGGTTTAGAGACGTTTTAGCATGCTAGTGTATGCTGCAGCAGTGGTTCAATCAATTTGTTTTGACATGTCTAAATTTACTTGAATATACTCAGTCCAGTTAGACTCCTCTACATGAAGTGTGCATGCTAATTTTATGCTAAGAGAGCTTGTTTGGAAAGTGTGAAACCATTGGCCATGATTTAATTAAGCCAGAGTTATTTCTGCACGGAGTAGCCTGCGTGTTTGGCCTTAGTTTTTTATTTTCTGTTTGATCACATTATAAAATATGACTACAATGTACAGTAACACATTCTTTAGTGTGATGTTCGTGATGTCCCAGCTAACAATTTTAGCTCATAAGAACGTTAGGGAAAACACTAAGGACAAACACACAGGCTACTCTATGCAGAAATAACTCTTAGGGGTTCTTCCAGTAACATTTTTGGATAACTTTGAAAGAACTTTTAGAAAATGTTGACCAATGTTCTGAGAATGTTCCCTGTCAGCTGGGGTAGTTCCTCGACATGGTCTTCCAGAAATCAGTCTTCTCTGCTCTGTGTGCGCCACCAAGATTCTGCAGGCAGCACCTTGATCTCTGCCTGCTTTATTCACAGCCTGTTAGCTGTTCTGCAGCTGTTTGCAGCATGTGCAACTGCAGTTCTTGCACGCTCCTGAGTTTCCCAGCACAGACCGATGGCCTTTTACTTTAAAATATGTTATTAGTTGGCTAACAACTGCCAGACCCACAGCAAACAGCATTTCTTTTATTGAAGAGATACATATTTATGAACTCGAGACTCTATCTGAGTGGACATTTGCTACTGATTATATCTGCATATTTTAGCGGTCGCACGTTCGCACCAGATGTATATCATAGAGGCTCTTTTTTTAGCCTCTGTGATATACATGCTGTTTGTTTTTAGCTTCTATCAAAGCAATTACACATCGTTAATCACCAGCGCTGTTGTTGTAATGAGTTTATTTATCCCAGATAACAACCCACGACCCTGCGAGAGTAAAACAAATCTCCCTGCGGATAAAACAGAAGACAGAAATTGTTAGCATGTTGGTCGGAGGGTGACCTAAATGAAAAAGCGAACAAAAAATGAAAAAAAAGGTAAAAAATAACCCCAATGCCATTAATCATCCAGGTCGTCAAGGTTCGTCCAGTTTTCGCGGTCTGCTTGAGGAGTGGGGGGGGCTTTTTCTCTGCTTCAAAGCAGGACTTATTAAGTTCTTTTCATTCAGCGGAGAATTCGGTGAGCTTACTTTGAAGATTTGATCAGTTTCTGATGTGCATTGTGGCTGTGCTGCAGTTCAAAGTGACACCTTTCTTTTGCCGGCCATTAAAGTCGAGATGGGAACAGAATCGGTAAGTCGGCCGTTTTTATTCCAATCACAGAGCCTGAGAATAAGCTCATTAGAGCTAATTACAGGTTTTCTATTCCGCCACATTTCCTTCTACCCATTTGGTGTGAAATTTTAATTCCATAACAAAAACCAAACGGTACGAACACAGAGAGCTGAGGCGCGGCGCTCCGCGAGGGGCCTCTCGCACCTTTTTGTTAGCTACAGGTAACCCTCCCCGCGCGCCTGCCTGCTCTGAGCAATTTGTTCTCCTTGATGAATAACAGGTATAATTGAGTGGCACAGTTTTCTTTTCGAAGCCAATCCAGAAGTTGAGGAAATCGCCAACTTCAAAGAGGGTATCTTACATCAAGCTGGCACAGAACACCTTTTTTAGCTTCAGTAGATGGAAGTCGGAGTGTGTGTGTGTATGACTTGACTGTTCACTGTACTCTGTGTATTCGATTATTTAAAATGGTAATTCTCAGTCACTCAAAGAACAGTTTTAAATGGGTACTGCAACTTCCTTAAAAAAATTGTTTCTAGTTTCTAGTGTTTAGCAAAAAAAGAAAGTGCGTATTATTCTTTTCTCTGTCATTGTTAGTCTGTTGCCATGTAAGCATCCGCGTCTGCTAAGAGAGCTCAAATATTTACTAAATCATGGTAGGTGGCTTTTTGTCAGTGATGTTGTTGTGGTGACAGGCGGTTTTACTGCTTGCATGCACTGTGAACCCCAGCGTTCGGAGGGACTCTGTCGGGTGGGATTACCCAGGGTGATCTGGCAACGTTTCTGCAATCAGGCATGCTGCCACACAAACAGATGAAGTCAATAGAGACATTCCCCTTTTCTGTGAAATGTGACTCTGACAGATGCTTTGCTGACACAACAGTGACACGACATGACGGCTCGACACACTCCCTGTGACTTCAGTTGCTTATTCGCCTCAGCGGCGCATGATTTAACGCAAGATAAATGTTTGTCAGTTGTGTCAGTATGGAATACACAGAAAAGCAACAAGGCGCTCTCCTGCGTGAACAAAACGCAATGAAATATTTAAATACGAATGTCTGATTTAGGTTTTCTGGAGTTTCTTTTTTTTTTTTGGAGTGCCTGCTTTGCACTTACACTGTGCTTTGTGTAAGTTACTGGTAACTGGTAACTTTAAAAGCAAGGTGGGTCAGCTAAGCCCTGCTGATACCGAATTTTACCTTTAGCTCAGGGTCTCAAAGAGCATCAGTATCTCAGTAATTACTGTCTGAGGGGCGCAAAAGGCCGAAAGTTATTACCAATCAGCGAGGTAATAGATTCAACGCTTATAAATGGAGAATGCCGCATTTCTGGGCAGCGAGGAGGGTCTCGGCGAGATGGATTAGGTGGGGTTTGCGAGTTCAACATTGACACAGATTCATCGTAAATCATTATGCCACAGACCTGGAGTGATTTCTGTATTAGGAGCAGAAAATGGAGTTCACACAGTCAATGAGGAGGGCATATTCCACATCAATCATTTCCATGCTCATACGCTTTATCCAACAGCAAGGCCAGCACCAGAATGACTGAATCAGTTTAGGGCTATTTGTGTGTGCGTGTGTACATGTGTGCGTGATCCTGGTGTTCACTACACTATGGGGACCAGTAAAACCAGTCAATTTTGACCTTGTGGGGACATTTTTTAAGTCCCCACGAGGAAGCGAGCTTATAAATCATACAGAATTATCCATTTTATTATTACAACAAAAAATGCAACAGCAGGACATTACAAATAAATGAATGAATGAATGAATGAATGAATGAATGAATCCCGCGTGCACCCGCACCGGCAGACGCACGCCGCCGCTCGCTTTGGTCCGGCGGGAACGCGCGCGCCCGCGGAATCCGGATGCGATTTCAAGCGTTTCAGCCGAAAGTTTCTCCAGCGGGAGCGCGCGTGGGACGCGACCACCCCAGCGCGTCATTCCCGCACGGCTTGACAGGGAATGTCGTCGGTACGAGCTGGGAAAGTTTCGCGCACTTTTCATCGCATCAAAGGCCACGGCGGAAACTTTTCGGCGCGCTTTCGCCTGAGGAAAGGATGCGAGGGAACGCGTCCGGGAGTTGACGTGTGTGAAAGCGACTCTGAAATGAGCCTTACCTGCTGCCTGGACGCGATAAGCGGACTCGAGCAGACCATCTGAGGGGGTTTGTGTGGTTGTTTGTCGGACTTTGGAGCAAAACTTCCCACCGAGCTCAACAAGTCGCCGGGTGACGTCAGCCGCTCGCGCGTAAATCGCTTGATGACGTAGCGGCGCGTTTTCTCGGCCGTGTTTCGTATCTAAAGTCTGGCTCATGTCCTCGGAGACCGTCTTACCTCCGGAGGGGCCCGAAGGGCCAAACAAGCGGCTGCAACGTGAAACAAAGCCACTTCTGTCAAACCCAGCAGGTGAGAGTCGTGATCTTTCATTTCTGATTCACAATAATATCACTGCATTTAAAACTAGACCAGTTTATGATCACGCATGTGATGCAGATTAAGGCAGGTTTTCATGCATTATTGGGATGTGGATTATTTGTGTTTGGGCAGTAATGTTATTAGTGGCTGACATGCATTTGTATACCACACTAACAAGGCTATGGGTATGTTTATGTCCAGTAAGTATGTTTATGTCCGGTAAGTATGTTTATGTCCAGTAAGTATGTTTATGTCCGGTAAGTATGTTTATGTCCAGTAAGTATGTTTATGTCCAGTAAGTATGTTTATGTCCGGTAAGTATGTTTATGTCCGGTAAGTATGTTTATGTCCAGTAAGTATGTTTATGTCCGGTAAGTATGTTTATGTCCAGTAAGTATGTTTATGTCCAGTAAGTATGTTTATGTCCGGTAAGTATGTTTATGTCCGGTAAGTATGTTTATGTCCGGTAAGTATGTTTATGTCCAGTATGTTTATGTCCAGTAAGTATGTTTATGTCCAGTAACTCTCACAAAAATGTCGACTTGCAAACAGATTCAGTGTGTGTATGTTGCGCCAGTAGACATGATAATGTTTTCATTATTTCCCAATAAAGATTAAACAGCGCCTTGGTAACTATTAGCAGGAACCGTTGCCAATTACAGTTTTTAATTAACTTTGTAGTTGCTTGTGAGATTATCGCATGTAAAATAAGTTTAACCCCCCCCCTCCTCCTTTCTTAGGCACCGAACCGTTAACCATTCTGTTTATACAAAGCATCATTATTGCACTGTCAGAAAATGGCAAAGTAGGACAAAGTAAGCAATCACAGGCTGGTGTGACAAATGCACTTTTGTAGGCCCTTCAAACTCTCTGGATTCTCCTCCCCGGGGACCGTGTGTGTGCTGAGAGAACAGACCAATTTATTTCATACTGTAATCACTAAATACAGCGATGCATCACAAGACTGCTGGAACTGCACAAGCGCTGCGTTTTGAAGAGTCATGGCCAGAATAAAGGGCTTCCATTCATCAGCACCAGCACCCGATGAGGAGATATCCATCTTTAAATCTCAAGCTTCTGTATTGTATTGATCTTGTCCCGTAATACACTGTAACGAGCTGTAGAAAAAAGAACGAAACACTCACAGTCTCCAGAAGTGAAACAAGCTTCTGGTTGCTGAGTCACATGCTTTATCCCAGCAAGCGCTTGGCTGATGGAAACAAACACAGTTCTGTAAAACAGAAAAGAACAAAAAGACTGTCCTTCTACGTTTGTGTGATTGTGCCCATACTGCTACTGTACTTACAGCAGGAAGAGCAGTTATGTAACGAAACATCTGCAGTTTCAGAGGTTTGTAGCTACAGAATGCTCGATCTCTCTATAGGACTGGAAGTAAACACTTTATGCAGAAAGTTTAAAGTCCTTTTGTGCACTTATCGGACAGGTTTTCTTATCCATCCATTTTCCAATTTAGATGAATCCCGTCTTTATAGCTGTAAAAACTTTGGCAGGAATCGTGCACCCAGGAGCAGAACCGAGAAAATGAGATCCAGAGTTCTGGCCCAGGCCTACCTGATCCACCCACGCAGTGTAGCAACCGTCCACCAAAGGAATCTGTTTTATCTGGAAGATTAGAGCTGCTTTTTCTATTCTTAATGCCAAGGCAAGCCAAGACGAACCTCAAAATTAGCCGTTTGCATGCTTGGCTTCCTAGAAGCTATGAATTCGAGCAAAACTATCTGAATATTGAGGGAAATGTTTTGAAAGGTGTCTCAAAGCAGATTATTAATATATTATTATATTATTAATTTAAGTCTCATGACTTAAATTAATTTATTTTTTTTATTTAACCAGATGAAGAATGCCCAGACACAACGGAAACTCCACTACCCAGGGATCACACTTCAGATGAGAAGGGTCACATGACCGGGGAGAGCAACACCCATGATGACCTCGTTAGAAGTAAGTGTTGCATGACATCATTGGTTAGACTCAAATGACTGTCATCGAACGATATGGTGATGTTTTTGTTGATTGTTGCGCATAGTTGCCATCGTAGGTTGAGATATTTTTATTAAACTGGTGTATTTTTATGCAGTGTTAGCAACTGCAGGGTCTAATGTTAAGGCGTCATTTTATCGTTAATGAATCAAGAGGTTTTGAACTTTTTTTTAATTATCACTCAGTACTATGTATTTAAAATTGATTCTGTAAAAAGCATTTTCTTGTTGCAAGCACTTGAGCATAAACTTCAAAGCAGTTTGTGATTCAATCACTTGTGGAATTAATATCAGCTTTGATATCAACGTTCGTCAGCATTTCTGAAGTTCTGCCCTGTTGAAAACTGAAGCTCACATCTGGAAAACAGTCTGATTTTTCATCGTTTATTGGGCTGATAACTGATTTCAAACGTTCTGTCACTGTTTACCGCAGACACTCGTTGCCTTTGGGCGTAGACTGGCTTTATGATAATTTAAGATTATGATAATCTGTACATATGATGTTCATTTAGTTTTCTCATTAGCATGAGAAATGCTGTTCGTGATGTTGGACTGTTTAGCATGTGTTTGACTTTAAGTGTGTGGGTTATAAGTGAATGTATTGCATTTAAAACCAGCATGTTTTGCAATAAACTGCAGTTAGGTCACATGGTTGACATTTCCTTCGGTTGTTTTACTCCCAAAGTCTTGAAAGCTTTGTGGAAGGATATCTCAGTGTGATTTGGCTGTGGTTGCCCCGGATCCAGAAATCTCAGCTGAGAATGCTGAATGTACTGTAGTGACACGGAAGATGTCTTACCTGGTAAAGCACAGAGTTGCATCATAGGACGTTTCCTAGCTCTGTTCTTCAGGGTTTGTGTATTCTTAAAATGTTGAACTCGATGGTGTCTTGGAGGCTGTTTTTCAGCATGTGAGAACCAGGTTAGCTCAGCCCACGCGTTGAACTAACCCAAGGAATTAGGCGTATGCAGATGAGGTCAAATTGACGTGGAGTTGTGGAAAATCTCGCTCATCTCCGGGTCAGCTTGAAATAATTTGGGAAACAAAGATTTGAAACAAAGGATGATATTGGAAAATTCTCGCCACTTGTTCTTTGGGGGAAAGATTCTTGACACACCCGCTTCCCACAGTGCTGTTGTGTGGAAATCTAGTGAACTGTGCAAGAAACCTTCTCCATGCCTGAGGAAGCCCCTCTCTCTTTCTCTTTTTCACTGTCATTTTTACAAACAACATTTCTGTTTATCTTATGACAGTAGTTTAGTAGCACCGCCTGCATTTAATTAAGTTTTCAGAACATGGAATAAAGAAATAAAGCTCTCTGACCTTTTCAGAAACTAACAAATGAAAGCAGCGCCTGCCCTGTTTATTTGGTAGCATTACTAGCAACAGACAAGTAGCTTCATCCATTTGTTGCTTTGTTTGTTTTTGACACGGTAACTTGGTAACGGTAAACTTTGTTTTTATTACCTTTCAGTTTGCCCTTTGATTTTTCTCTGTTTTTCTCCTGTATTTTTTATTCTAACATGCTGTTTTCTAGTGTCGTGCAGATACAATTATATATCAATATATGGCGATTCATTTTCGCACAATACAGCATTCGTGTATTTCATTGTGAGATGTTTACTGCGATATTCTGAATCATATTTTTAATGTCGCAGCGTGTGTTAGCTGCTTTCTAACCATGCACAATAATTCCCAGACGTGAATTTCTGCAGGTTCTGTCAAAAAGTAGTTGTAATACGTACGACTGTTGATTACTGGTGTGCGCTGCTTTGAGAAAATGACCAGAGGATTTTTGAAGTTTAATAATAGACTGAATGCAGGACTCTACAATCTTTGCAGTGCTTTACTGCAGTATGCCGGGCTGTAGACATGATTTAGACTGAAGGATTTTCACACAGCGCCAAAGAAACGGACAGCACGGGGTTGTAAGGCAGTGCTTTTAATTAGATTCAGAAGTATGATGTGATATTTCAAACACAGAGCAGGAAATCGATAGAAAGTCAGCTCGGCTGGTCGCTTTACAGCAGTTTATCTTGCTTTATCATATTTCTGTTTCAAAATAATATAATAATATAAAACCGTTGTTCAGTATTATGCGTTCACACAGAGACAGGTGGATCCAGATTCAAATCAAAGACTTCAAATGGGCCCGGATGCTTTGAGCACATACTCTATGGCCATCTGTGTCATTGTGAGTTAAGACTGACTCATTGCTGTATAACTCTGTTCTCTGCATGAAACTGTTCCTATGGGCTGCTCGCACGGTTTCACACTGGTGAGATGTGGGGAGTTTCCACAGCAGAGCCTGTTTCACAATAGCAGAGGCTTTCTCAGGCCCGGAGCTGGATGAGTTGCTAAAATAGTGAAAGTTAATGATGTAACTGCTTGTAAGAGCTGTTTAATCACTGAATTACTCGCATGACTGTCGTTTTTCAGATATTTATCATTTTGTAAGTTGACTAAATCTTTCGTGTATGCCCAGAATTTTCTCGGGTATTTGTTGATGTCGGTAAACAAAGTTTTTAGTGAGATAAAAGGCGCTTAAGAAGCTGTTGCGTTTTTTTTTTAGAATATGTATTCTGAAAACGTTATATACGTAATAACGACTTTTCTTGGAAGTCTGTTGCACTGTTGCACTCAAACCCGATGTTTCTAAAAAGAACACGGCACACAGAGTTTTGCGTATTTCACCTGCGTTCTCCTTTAAAGCGCGCCTTTGTTTTGGTCGTTTTGCGCATAAAGTGTGGTTTGATTCAAGATGCTAATTTTTCAGACTGCCCGTTTTCTCTGAAGCAAGAGCCCATGAGAACAGAGGAGTAATTTTCAAGTGATTACTTTAGCCGTGGGTCACGGAATCAAAACTGGAATAAATAGGGTGAAATGCTAGAGCAGGGGTTGATTATAATGGCCATTGTGATTCTGCCTCCGTGCTAATTATTTCCTCATTGTCTTGGTGCAGCTATATATCATGTGGAAAAATTCCCAGCATTTCAATTAACATGCTCACAAGCGCCTGAGCTCCTCTGGAGTTCTGTGTGTTGAGTTTATTTAAATGACCTCAGATAAGAGGTGATCTACACATCTGTGAGCTGTAGGTTTAGCGCAGCATTAGCGTTTCTGATTGTTCATTGGCACTGTGTTGTTTCATGTGTTTGAAGGGCATTATGGGAAATGTTGTTGTGATTTGAACAATGCAACCCATAGTAAGGTGATTGGCATCTATCTGTTAATATTTATGTAGATTTGAAGCCCACGCTGAATTATTGGAGCTGAAGCGTGAATCTCATCAAAACGTGTCTGATTCGCATTTCACCCCAAAATCAAAATACGCTAAGATTATTTTAATTGTGACAATATTTTCATCACAGTTAACTACATTTTCTATTATATTTACATTGCTGTGATGCATCAGAATGTTTTGTTTAAGATTTTTTGTAATTTGTATTATCGTAATTGGATCTGTAATTTAATACTTTTGTTACTGTATGACAGTAAATGTAATTAATGTAATTCTAACTACCGTTCAAATACTGCTACGATGTATGAAATCGTAAAAAAAGTGATGGGTTCTGTGTATTCTGCACGATCTTGACACGTCTCCATGCCTCTGTGAAGACAGAGCGTTTTTACGTGATGGCACCCTGTGCTAACACACACTGCAGGCCGAAGCTGCAGGAGAAGCAGAGAATGCAGCTGAAAGGAGGGATTACTGGCCCTCTAACAGGGTTTTGGCTTCAACATTAAGGTTAAACCTCTGTTCTATTACAATGATCTCTGGTGACGCGCCCCCCCCACCCCTGCCCCGCATGTTTGCAGGTTCATCGCATCTCTGCGAGGTCATTCCGGCAGGCTTCTGATCACTGGGGGGTGACCGAAGCCACCGACTGACTCCATTCAGTGCCACAGCAAAAATCAATACGGCCATCTCACGTTAAACAGACTCTCAGAGAAAGACGAGCACCTCTGTCCTTTAGCCTGATTCCCGGGCTTAAGATCTTGATTGGCACCCGAAGACAGAGTCCAGTGACCCACAGCTGTCACATTAGTGCAGTTAATGCGAGATTGAAACCCAGCAAATAAAGGAACCGTGTGTATAGATAGATTTTTTTTTTTTTTTTTTTATAAACTCTCCCAGCTGGCTTTAACTGCTGCTGGAGAAGCACTGTTAGCTCAGACTCTCAGCACATGGCCTCTTTCTTTCTCCATAGGGATGCAAAAAAACACCATATTTTCAAAATCAGCCCATCGGTGGGTTAGTCGAATCACTAGTTGACTAATCATCAATGACTAGCTGACTGTAGACCATCATGACCCTAGTTCTGAAGACCTCCAGTGATGCACACAGCCTCTGAAAGCTCATGCAACACCATTTCCTTTTGGAGTTTATTTTCTCTCTCCGCGTGAGATTTTTCTTTTCTTTTCTTGGAGTTCGGTGGAATCATTGAGTCACAAACGTAACAGAGACTGAAAAAACATCCCCAGCCTCCTTACATCTGCGTTGCCGGGTTTTTGTTTGGAGTTGTCGGGAGCGAGCGAGGGTGGAGCACTCTTCAACGTATGAATCTGGCAGATGCCTCTGGCTTGGTCTGAGTCACCTCATAATTGATCTTTTGAGAAAATGTGGTAGCCGTGTAAAACAGCTAAATCTGTGCAAGATGTGCATTTATAGCTGCCGCTGTGAGGAACTCTGCATTTACTGCATTCTTCCGTTCCCATGCGATGGAACGGACGGTAGAAGAGGCGCAGTTACTGCACGAATTGCGGTAAAAGCTTTGAATCGAGGTGAAAGTGAGGAGAAAGTGTCACTAAATGTCGTACCGTGACCCTCATCTGCTGTTTTAGTTGGTTATGTAAGAGTACAGTTATGTATAGTGTACAGTCAGCTGGTCATTATTGCAAAACAAAGCCTGACAGGTCTGGTTAATGACAGACTGATTATCTGACAGACTGAGGCATTATCCTGCTTCTTACATGCCCACTTACCAAATGCATAAAGAAGCGGACTGAAATAATGAGTTAAGTTTAACCCATCAAACACAAATATGTGATTAACCAATCAGAATCAAGCATTTATGAACATTGTTTAGTAAGCTACGAGATCGTACCTCAGCAACAGAAATCCTTGTTTTGTTTTTAATGTTGTGTGTGGTGCTGCCTGTGAAAAACGCTTTTTCTCCGTGAGGAGGGTTTTTGCAAAGTTTTAATGATTTTAATAGCTAGCATGCTAAATACAGCAAACGCAGAATTGAAATGGAAGTTTAATTGATGAAAAACTCAAGCCTTTACAATCTCTCTCCTTGTCTTTCGAGTTGCTGGCTGCCTTATAAAATGTAATTAAGCAGAACAACGTCCGAAGGGGTTATTTTTTTCCACTCCATCAGCCGCCAAATTACTAAATTTGAAATTAGTAAATCCCAGACGCCTGACTCGGCTTGTCATTGTTACAGAGAGACAGAGTGAGAGAATGAGAGAGAGAGAGGGCAGATAGTGAATGATTGTAAAAGAGAGCGACTCCAGAATATTAAACGCCTTCTCAGGTGTCACATCTCTACGGCAGGTTTCATTCCAACAGCCAAATTTAAACGATTGTCAGAAAGAATTAAAAGTGTGTCGTAGCACAAAAAAAGCTGAGTAATAGTGACTGCCTATTCATCTTCTCCTAGAAATGAGTTTAAAATAAGACGTGCGCTACGGTGTCTCTCAGAAATGAGATATTGTAGGGCGCCAGCGCCAAACTGGAGGAGGTGCCATAATAGAGTTGAAACAGCTATGACATGTGACATTTGGGGCGGATCCAAAGAGCAATTACTGTGATCAAGACGCGCAGTATTTCTGAGGAGTCTCATATAAGAGCTGTAAAGACATGCGTCGAATATAAGCTGAAGTAACGTAAAGATGTGTACATAAGACAATATGGGGAAAGATATGGGTGTGCCAGACACTCAGTCCAGTTCATCCTTTCAGTTTTACACTTTCTTTGTGAAGGTTCATAAAATTGGCTCCAAAATGGCACCAGCTTGGGCATTAGATTACATGCTCCCTAAGTGAACAAATATTATTATTTTAACTTTTCCTCAAACACGTCTCTCCACTCAGGAAATAAGACCTTGCTACAGAGTTGGAAGGTCAGGCCGTAAACATCTTTAATATGCTGAAGGATATTTTCCGTCCGAGCCCTTTTTAATAATATTCGTTTTAGTTTTTCCACCCGCAAACCAAATTCCCATGGTTTTGTTTCTATAAATACGAGGGCGTAATTTCAAACGAGAGAGAATATTGCTTTGGAGTGAAAGGTGCAAGATTGCCATAGGTGTTTGTTAGGAGAAATGCCACCCCGGGCTGTTTTGGGAGATGGTGCTAACTCTTCTGGTAGGTCATTGCACATTTACAAATTAGCATTTCAATCAGAGAGACGAGCCCATGGAGCGTTAAACAGGTATTTGTGTCGCATTTATATTATACACACTGAGCTAAACAAATTCCAATACAGAAATCATAGGGTGAGGATTAGCTTTTTTTAGTAATATTTTTGCAAGCACATTTTTCTCTTTGGGAAATTTACAAAAACAGAAAACTTTTTTTTTTTAAATAAATGATTAAATTAAAATTTCAGCTTTGCAGTTTTTGCAGTCGACCAATGTTTGGGGTTTTTACCGGCCAGCTCTTGTTGTAGCAGGTAATGATTGTTAGCTATTAGGAGATGATGATAAGAAATTGATGGGGGCTGTTTAGCTGGATGACATGAGTTGACAAGTAAATTAATGTATGTTCCGACTGACGGGTGTCTTAATGGGGCACAGCAAACAGCTCTGCTCTTAGGATGAAATATTAAAAGGCCCTGAACCGCAAAAAAATACAGGGACCTAGTTTTCTCTTTACCTTCGAATCTCCACTGAGAGCTCGGCAAATGAGAGAAGCTTCTGCCCCATCTCACCTCCTCTCCAACAGCCTCCTGCGTGACCGAATTTCCGCCGTCTTGTTTATGCTGCTCCACGCCGTTGACGTTCATACATATTCGTTCTTGGGAGGTCCGCCACGCTCTGCTTACACGTCTTTGGGGTACAATTTCGAATTCTTCCCGCGGAGCTATTTTCTGTGACACCAAAGGCGAGGGGTGTTTATCCACAGTTTTACATAGAGAGCGTCGCCACGGCACCGCGGCGTCTCTCTTGGGCGTCCCGCCTCGCTGTCCCCACGCGGGGCGTCCGCCGCACGCGCGGTGACAAATGGCAATTATATTTGTGTGTTCTTCATGAATCCATCAAACACTGGCCTTTTAAAAATGCTCCCAGGATATTTGAGGCTGTCAGATCCAGGGGACCAAATTGGAATGCTGCCTAGACAGTCAAGAAGCCCTCACCCCTGTTTGCCTGTGATGTGTTTGACAGTGTGTAGAGGAAAACCATGTATTATTCAACTACAAATGTACACTCTCAACAGTTGTTGATATGTTGGAAGCCAAGCGGTTAGAAGACCAATTTGGACTGTTTTCTTTCTTCTCTGCCTCCCTTTAGAAACACAGCATGGTATTTTAATGTGACCTGTCGGCTTGTATACAGTCACGCTTGCGAGACAATGCTTGTTTTTGTGGGTAGAGCACCTATTCAATTTTTATCACCTATCATAGCTTGGGTTGAAGGCAACATGTATATTTCATTGAGAGGCAACTTTATCTTTTGAGTTGCGTCGGCCTTTGCTGTTTCGTTGGGCCTGTGTGATCCTATCAGACGGCTGTAGTGTTGTTCTGGTGGGATGTGTGGCAGTGGATGGTGGGATGTGTGGCAGTGGATGGTGGGATGTGTGGCAGTGGATGGTGGGATGTGTGGCAGTGGATGGTGGGATGTGTGGCAGTGGATGGTGGGATGTGTGGCAGTAGGTTTCTTGGCTGGGTTGTTACAAAGGTAATGGAGTCAAGCCTGTTGGTTTCACATCTGACCGCAGATCAGTGTGAGTACCATTGTGCCTCTGAGCAGGACACCTAACCCCAGGCTGCTCCAGATGGAATGACTTTTTGTAAAAACATCAGCTGATAAATTGAGATAGTTATAAGAGGTTGTAAAAGCATTCATGTTTTTACATGTTTAAATCTTGACTCTTTAAAGAGTAGTTGGTACTGGAAGGTGACAATTAAAGCCTTTCTGTTTTGGGAGTTTAAAACATTGAGGGCTGTGAATGTACAAAACTCAAAAACAGACCTCTTATTGAGTAATCAGACACATGGTTTTGGCTTGCTTCCTTTGAGCCTCGAACCAGCAACCTTCTGTGCATTGACCACGGCACCCTGTCTGTTGATTATCCATATTTAGTCAAATTAATATTACCATAATAATACAAATAAAGCAGCATGACAAATGACAGAATACGTTATTGTAACATTTCAATTTTTTGGCTGTTGTGTACGTATGGCTGACAGATCTGTGATACCTGATTTATTTGTGCTTTACATTCCTGACAGAAACCTCTCACTGTAAACCGTTATTAAAGGAGGAGAAAAAGTGATTAGGAGAAAGACAAACTCACATCCTGTCTGAGCTGATTTGGGTGTCAGCTCAGGATTGGCCACACAACATGAAAAGCTGTTTTTGGTGTTTTATGTGCAAAAGTTTGCAGATATAAAAGCAAAACTCCAAAAAAAATGCACAGTAGCAAGAAAAAGATGAATAATTCAAAGGAAACTAATAAACGAGATGTGTGAGAAGAGTAGATTCCCAGCAGAGAAGAATACACACTAGTGTTACTTAACAACACGGTAACAGTATCACTTCTGTTGCATCAGATAGAGCCGCCCACGCCTCCACATGCATGTCACATGTATGAAGAATGTAAGAGCATCATGTCTGTGCAAGCACACTTTTGTGGTACAATGGTACATGTACAATGTTCTTGATTTGCTCAATTAATGGTAAGGCTAGTTAAAAATATAAAGTTGTCAGTCATATTGTGCCATAAAGTTTATTTTTTTCTTTTTTGCACGTCATATTAAACTTCTGATGTAAATTAAAATAATTCCAGCCACTATGTCATTTTACCAATCTAAGATACAGCTGTGAAGTGTCTCAAAGTTTAAAATCCCTCTCTCTCTCTGTTTGTCTCTTTGTCTGTCTATCTCTCTCTGTCTCTCTCTCTGTAGCTCAACCTCAGCCTCTGCCCCAGCCGACAGCATTTGTGCAGCCCGCCAGTGAGGGAGAGGCTGCCAGGCAGCACAACGGCCTGCACACGGGACTCAGTAATGGCCACAACATACCCTGTGGGGTCACGGAGCCCCCCACCTCAGAGCCCGTCTCGCACCGTGTGCAGAGGAAGCTTCGCTCTAGCCTGTCCGTTAACAGCGACAGCAGCAGAAAGAGCAAAAACAGCTCAACAGGTTCTCATAAACCTGGCTCTACTCCAGAGGGTATGTGACATCACACAAAACCCTACATAAACCCGACTCCTCACCATAGGAAAAATACACACACACACACGCACATATTGCACAGTATTTCCTTTATATATCTATTAATCTCTTGTCTCCCTCCAACCTTTACCGCAACTAATCTCTGCCATTATTTCCCCTTTTCTGTAAATGCAACGCTTCATTTCATCAACTCGTAGCAGATTGATCTCTTTATTTCCACAGTGTTGTATTGTCTTGCAAATGGGCAGGAAAAACAGAAGGCCGATCTTCACAAAAAGCAGCTTGCACATTGTCAGGTGTGATGGTGAGGAGAGGGCAGTAATGAAGGAGATTGCTGGTGCATTAGTAATGGTCACCAAGGTGTGACCTTTTAACAAGGCTGAGGAGAGCAGGGGGTCTGCCGTGTGTCAGCCTCACCTCAGCAGGAGTCATCTCTCTCCTCTCTCACAGCGTTCTCTCATTAAGATCGGCTCTCTGGCTTCCTCGACCCGCTCCGGTGTAGCATTGAGGCTTTTTCTGCCTCATGTGCTGCTCCTCTGCTGTTTGATGTTCGCTCATGCTTGCTTGATACCATAAATCAGGCAAAGAGTTTCACCTGCTGAGTATTTCAGTCTCTTTATAAAGCAGTTTTATATGGCCTGCAAATGTCTTTTAGCTGAATTGCTTCTAATAATTTAGGAATCATGCCTCCAAAATTTTCGGGATGCCACAAGTGGCTGTACTCTTGGTTTCTAAAGGCAATCAAACAGTGACATGGCTGGATTTTGTTTTTTTTGTTCGTTGGTCCATTTTCCCAAAAGAAAGATACATATTCAGGACATTTATATGCTAGCGTTGTCCTCAAGGACTCGATATAACCCAAACCTTTGTGTGTACAGACAAGAAAGTGTGTGAACATTTTTGTGCAATGGAAAGTTTTAGAACAAAATTATCACTGTACAAGGTGATGTGTGACTATGAAGCTACCGTGAAGTATGTGTAACAAACGGCATCATCTCCCCACAGATTTTACAGAAACGTTTATCTTTAAAAAGGCGTCATAGTTTTCACATCTTAATTGGAGGGTGGGGGGGGTACGTGAACAGTTCAATAAGTCTGTCTCATTACCGCTTGTGTCTGTTATTTGTAGAACTGTGTTTTGAATCAATATGTTCTCTCAAGTAGTAATTTCCCCCTGGAAAACAGCACGCTGTTGTGTTTTAATGTTTACACGGATTACCATAATCTGTTTGCCTGTGAAATTAGCCTCTAAACAGCCCGGGAAGCTAAAGAATAAAGCTTTACAAAATCTCAGCTCAGGGGACCGTGATTCTCGCGTTCTTGGCTGCCGACACCGACTGCGATAACAGCAACCCTAGCAGAAAATCAGCTAATTGAGAGATCTTTTGTTCCGTTGTGGGCGGGCTAGGACCTTGAGCAATGTGTTTGTGATTGTGTTGTGTTGCCAGCGTGCTTGTCCAAAATCCCTCCAACAAATTCAATTAAGGCCGCGGGATGCACGCTAAAGCTGGTGCGGTCATTAGCAGCCCTTCGTAATTCCATGCTTTCTGTGTTGCGCACTTCCCCAGCGAATCCGGAGCTCTATTTCAGGAAGTTTACTGCACTCTCTTACTTATTGACTGCAAATTAGCTGCTCTCTGCATGAGATCTCTCTCTCTGTTTCCTCTCGATCGGTCTCCTAGCAGCCACGTTTGGCCCATGCACCAGTCAGTCTGTCTTCATTTGAACGTTCCTGCACTGCTCGCCGGCCTCTTCCAGCTTGTTTTATGTCACGTTCTCTTCTTTTTGATGTTAGCCTTTGGAGTTTTCCAGATGTCTCAAACTATTTCCTCTGAGGGAGTAAGGCTGTTTTTGGCCTCTCTGAATCTGGGCGTCCTCCAGTCGGGCTGACATTAAACATGATCTCTTTCATCGGGGTGATGTCGGTTTCGCAGTTAAGATAAGGCAGCCTGTCTCCTGTGTATGTTACACACACTCTCATTTCGTAAGTTTCACACTAATCGCTACTGATAAATTATACATCCAAGGGAATTCATTATGTACTGTAGCTTTTAAATCTGTTTCTCGAAAGAAATTATTTGGTTAGAAAAAAAAAACAGAAGACTGGAAAAATAGCATGACAGAATTGCCGTGGACAAAGTTAATGTTATGAAATCGTTCAATACGATTCACAAATCAAATCGAATAAAGTAGATCGTACGCACTCTGAATGTGTTTTGTCCATTTACTTTAAAAAGTACAAAATTAGTCGTCAGCCCAACACAGGATTGGTCAGACAATTGAGGTCCACAGTGCTAAATTACATCATGTATGTATTGTAAAAAAACAGTTTGACCTTACAGACAGCTGATGTTTTAAAGCCTTTGGTGGGCCTGCATGCGAACTTGTTTCATGTTCAAAAACCGCACAGGCTGCACAGCACCACTACTGGTCAGTTTCACCGCCTCCAAAAAAATCACTTTGATCAAACAAACATGAACATCCAGTGGTCTTCAGACCTCGTCCTTGCTCTCGACCCCCCTCGCTAGAGCCCCAATCAGACCAGTTCTCTGACAGGTCACACATGGACTGATGAAAGCCATGCAAATTCATGTTTTACACTGATAACCATATACACCACACCGTTGCGATTCCTCCATAGCCAGTGTTCCAGTGATTTCAGTCCGGTTTGAGTTCGACAGTTGATTAGAGGTTCCAGCGGTGCATCCGGGTTGGTAGGCGTTCACTGGTCTTTTTTTGTGCAGCTTTTTGCGTGGGAATGCTGCGTGTGAGCTACTTGGTGAAGGTCTTAATTTATCTTAATTCAGAATATGTTCTGTTGTCACATAGACACAATTATTGTTGTATTTCAGTTGATTCGTTGTATTTAGCATTTCGCAGACACTTTGGTCTTAACAGTTCTGATATCATGTCAACAACTACCCCAAAGTTTGTCACTTTTCTACGATTAAAAACTATATATGCACAGACTGCAATTGTTTGGTTACATTATAATTTATTTATTTGTTTTTTACAAAATACCTCAGCAGATATCTGTACTCCAGCATGTGTATCCATGTCATCTTAAACAACAGTAATTTGGCATTGCACGTGGTGGCCCTGCGAGATGGAGGTTAAATGTTAATCAGAGATGAGAGAAGCGACGACATTAACGTGCCAATTTGTAGGCGCAAATTTTGGACACCGTTAATCAGCTTTACGTGACCAACCCTGTGCTTTCGCATGATAATAACCCCATTATTCACAAAGCTACTAATCAACTCAAAAGTGGAATTTGTTGCTTTTGAATTTCTCTGATTTTTCTTTCCTCTCGCTGCTGCCACATCTTGTCCTCCCACACAAAACGGTTATTCACGTGTAGACACAACCATGCAGTGACAGTGTAGACGTGAAATCAGCTCTCTCTTGTCAGCCAATATAGTTGTAATGGTAACACAAACAGAAATACTATAATTTCAACGTTTCGTATGTGTTTTGTAATTTATGTAGCAGATTTATTTCAAGGCTGGAATGTTTAAGGCTGTTTTGGCTTATTCTTGTTTGTTTGTTTGTTTGTCATTTCTGTGCCAATAGAGAACCAGAGTTTCAAAGATAATCTAGATAACTGTTTTTACAAAAATGTCTACAACACTGTTGGCCAGTGTATTTTTGTATTTTTTTTTATTGCCACACAGATTAACCTACTGGTGCCATTCCTAAAGCACCTGCGATAAGAAAAAGTATTCAGTAATTACACGCTTCACCTTGAAGATTTTTAGATTTTGTGTTTATTAAATGTTTCTGTGTTTTGTTCTGCCTGTGGCAACACTCAGACTGCTGCGTCCACTGCATCCTGGCCTGCCTATTCTGTGAATTTCTCACTCTGTGTAATATGGTGGTAGCTCAGGCCTCATGCGGCACCTGCACGTCAGAAGCCTGCTGCTGCTGCTGCTGCGCAGACGACCTGGGAGACGACTGCAACTGCCCCTGCGACATGGACTGTGGGATTATGGATGCGTGCTGCGAGTCTTCCGACTGCCTGGAGATCTGCATGGAATGCTGCGGAATCTGTTTCCCTACATAAGAGCTCCGGTGGAAGGGAAATGACAGCCAGGACAGACACTCTGTGTGTGTGTGTGTGTGTGTGTGTGTGTGTGTGTGTGTGTGTGTGTGTGTGTGTGTGTGTGTGTGTGTGTTGTGTGTGTGTGTGTAAAAATCTGTTCCTGAGCTCAAAATGACCTTGTAAAGGTCACAAGAGGACAAACATACGTTGCATATTTTTATCCTCATATAAAAGTACATAGACATTTAAAGTTTAAAGGAAAAGTTAACACAGCAAATTAATATTTTGTTGCCATTTACTCCCTGTGTCGTTTGGTGGTTTTTAAATGCCAAGAAATTTCAAGAAAGTATTTCAAGAAAAGTAAACTAAAATTGTAGTTGTTACTGATGTAAAAGTTTCCTTCTGCAGATTCTGTCAGATGCATCTGTGTCATGAGGGGAGTAAATGATGACAATTCTGACATTTTTATAAACTTTCTTTAAATCAGATATTCATTGCTTTATACTAAATGCTTCATTGTATCCGAGCTTGTCCTATTTACCATTTTATTGAGGTTTCAGGTTTTTTAACATTCCTTGTTTTTTTTATAATATTTCTCATTTTATTGTCTTAAAAATGTGGAGTGGAACGCGAGTGGATGTCACATGATTCACCTGCGCCGCACGTCACTGTAATCTGAGTGAAAACAAGGCGTCCACACTGTCAGAGGTCAACACTTTGTCAGTGATAAATAAGATTTTCTGTTTTTGAAAACGTGAGGGCTGTTTAAATGAGTCAATTTGAAGCCTTTATTTAAGCAGCGTTTACTGTAGCACACCTCATTAAAATTTGTTTAAATAAAAATTGTTCAACGACGTTAGCAGTTAGCTCAGTGGAAAGTCTCTTTGCTTTAATGTTACTCCGAATAACTGGATACACGAATATAAGTACAATTTGTGCGCTAAAATATAGGGACATGTACTCATTCTAGTCAAAACGAATTTGTTTAACAGATTAAACGCCTCGGTGATGTGGCTGCTGTCTGGCGTTCTCAAAGCTTTTGTGTTGAAGTAACCACGAAACTTGACTTATTATTTTCCTGTATTGAATCTGCTAACATAAACTAGTGTAGTACCTTCTTGCGTTACTTAAGTGAATACTGGAAACACTTTTTCTTGACTGTCAGCTGTGTAGTCCAGATTGTCTTGCCGAGGCCGTTTTTGTGAATTGTACAAAGTCTGCATTTATCTGTATCGTGTATGCTAATGTTAGCATCATTAGCACAGTTATTGTTTGTAGTGTGTGACGCTTCCGGTACGTTGTGTGTTTGTGACTCATCTCGTCAAAATTGCTTGGAATAAACTTGCCAAACTTCACGTCAAAACAAGCGTGACTGAGCACAGACTGAACTGACCCGTAATACTAAACCTAAACTTCAGCGGTTCAAACACGAACTGCTGAACCTCTTAGACGAATTACCTCTCCACAATCCAGCCGGTTATTGTCAGTCTTTTGAACAAGGCCCTCTTGTTGACATAACTGACTAGGACTGGTTATTTTACACTGAAAATCCAAAGGAGAGATGCAGAGTTGCTTTTATATACTACAGATGTTTGTTGTTACTGTAAAGGCTCTTATCAAATTAATAAAATGCATTTCTTTTAATAGTCAGCAAAAGTTAAGCTAAAACTTTAAAATTAAACATTCTCATTTCACAATTAATTTCTTAGTGAACAGAGCTTCAAAACGTGCAAACAAAATGCATTGATGTGAAATTACGTCTCTACCCTTAGAAAACAAACCATACCTGTTTATTTAAACAATTTTTAGCTCTGAAATCAGGATTAGATATGTGTTTATCAGAAACTAATTGTAATTACAGATGACCAGACATCTGTAATTCAACTTCAATAGTCTGAAGGAGTCAAAAAAGAAAACAAATATATTTTCAGAAAAATCCAGGTGTCGTGATTATGAGACTTTTTTTACTGAATGTGAATAGAGCTCAGCTTATTTATCTGTTATCTTGTAAATGCATACTGTACCTTGTCCAACATTATGTTTCCTGGGTGTGTCCTCTCTGTACGCATCGCACATTTGAAATGTTTTCAGTATGTACTGAGTGTTGTTTTCTAATGGACTATCAACATTGTAGTTTTCTATAAATAAAATGTTAAACTGAAGACTAAGACATCTGCACCTGTTTGTGATGCTGAACTGTGTGGTTATTCAGTGGAAATCAGCTGCAGGATTTTCTTAGCAAGCCGCCCGTGGTCTGAATGTTTATCAGGTGCACGTCACGCATCAGCGCAGCCGGGCTGTTTCCCGTCGCATGTGGTAATTGACTCACCTGTACAGGGTTCAGGGATGGATAATAATGTATATCGTTAGCATCGTAGCGGGTATATTAAATTGTGCTCTCTCTAGAGACACTGTAAAGGTGTGATAGTTTCAGGACTGTACGACAAGCTGAATTAAAGATCAGAGGAGCTGTGCAGTCTGTTAAAATGTCTGAGGGGTGTTAACTGGCTTCTGGCATCACTGATGGCTATTTCCTAAGCCTAGCTAATAATAAGCCTAGCTTATTAATCTGCTGATATTTATCTGTATATTAGCTGTTTATACTGGCAGAGTCTTAAAATCATTTGGTGTCTTTGAACGTTGTGATGTCATGATATAAACTGCCCATATAGAAGCCCATGTTGGCATTTAAAATGTAATGTGAACATGGAAACAGCTTTGAAAGTTCATGATTTCAGGGTTAAACAAAAAGAAATGTTATGAATATGAAATGTTCAAGAATCTGCATTGGATCATAAATCACATTTCATCTCCTTTGGTTGTGATTGGGTCAGATTTCCACTCAGATGGTCTTCTGAAGCACTTTGCATGTTCTCAAGTCATGCTGAGTTAGCATGGATGAAGCAGGTTTTGCACAAACTTTTGTATTCAGCTCAGGTTCATGCAGCCATTAAAGCAGAAGTGGGGTCATAACAAATACTGAGAAACCCTGAAATGTTAATTTTTCACTTGAACATTTGAAACTGTTATACTGATCATTTATGATTTCATTAGGTTTTATTAAAACTATATCAAATAAATAAAATGCTAACTTACAATCTTTTCCCCAAGTGACGTGCGTCCTCATAATATGATGATACAGGCCATTGAAAAGCTCAGTCTCATGAACTAACTGCACCTGGAACTGCATCTGGCCACCAGCGTTGCCTAAGTCAGGAGGAGCTGTAGGCTTTCCCAGTGGGTGTTGGCCTTCCCTGACCTCTGACCAACCTTTCCTCCTGTTAACCTCTCCATTAACCTCAACGCCGGCCCACCTGTGTGGCCTTCTGTTCACGCCCCCTCCTCCCCCCTTCACTTCCTGCTGTCATTTTCTGCCCACTTACCGCCTGCCAGGAAATTACCATCTTATTTCACTAATGGCATTGCTGAAAATATTGTCTAATCACATGGGAGAGGTTTTCTTTCTATATATGGACTTCCTCTTTTTTCCTCTTCTTCAGAAGTCCAGGTAAGTGCGCAGTGACCTTTACACAAGTCACCCACCTCTTCTTCTTTTAATCAGACCCCCTCTGTTCCTCTCTGTGCCGTTGCTTGTAATGTCACAATTAAGGTGACTCCATTGTTTCTGTTTTTCAGGCTGGAGGCATGTAGCTCTTCCTGGTCCCTGGGTCATTACTCTTACAATATTAAATAAGTCATTAGAAACAGGCCCGTGCTTTCCCCCACCCCGGATGGCACCCGCATGTTCGCATTGTGGAAAATTGCCGCCGGACCAATATCTGACTTTAATGCACACTGAAATTGCATATTTAAACTTGCAGTTGCACCATGCTTGCATCATAAAAGGGCGTGAAAATACGACGTTTGACTGGTGCGTCGTTGATGGCGATTAGTAGCGTTTAACGGGTTTAATAATTTTGAAATGTAAAGATGATTATTACCGCAGGTGTGACGTGTTTAATGGAATTTGGCCCTTAGCTAGCCCAGAATTACGATGACTAATTATAATAAGAAACTGCAGAGATCTGGGGTTAAAGTTAACTTTTAAAATGGCAGGCCAATTTTAAAAATGTAAGTATTTATTATCTGCACTGAATGTATTTTGCGTTATTTTCATTACAAACTGTTATGTGTGTGGCGTTATTTAGCTGTTTAATTTATCTTTGTGGCACCGTTGGTAATTGTGTCATGTGCTGCACCTTCTTACACTTTATTTGTCCCAAAAACAAAGATGCGTTGTGAATTTGTTCCTCATATTTTTGTAGCTTGACTTAATAATAGTTGAAATAAAAGTTTAGTAAACCATTTCTTGGGTTTGGGCCAGGCTACCCTACCCTTACAGTTTGATTTAAACCATGTATTGTTACAGTTACTGATACAGTAACTTTAGTTTGATTAATTGTTTAGTCTTTATTTTAAACTCTGCTTATATGTGATATGAGGCTCTGTGGCCTTTAATCTTTGTATATTTAATATATTGCTGTAAAATGCAATTCTTTGTTTTTGTGGCATTCATCTTTGCTCTTCAAATCAAGAGCTTCTGTTTCTTTCCAGAGCCGTATGCATAATGTACTGTCGTGCCCTTTTAAACATCAGAGTCAATGAAGGTTTGAGTGGCCAGTCTTTCAGATATTACAGTCAGAAAGGAGGATCTGTCAGTCAGGTAAGCAAAGGCAAGACATGAAGGACACGCAGGGGGAAGAATCGAGTTCAAGAAATGTCGCTCTCAATTAATCTCCTCAGCTCGTGTCCCCATTAAAACCTGCACACGAGGGTGACGCTTTACAATGCAAATGGCCTCATTACCCAGGCAACTTAATTGACTGTGACAAGGGCTGGCAATATTTTGCATTACATATTTTTGTTTTCTCGTAATTTCCCACAAAAAATGAGAGTTCACTAATGCAGGCCTCTGATTTGTTGATCAAAATAGAGGTTTGCTTAAGTACAATTCAGAAGTATAATTTTTTTACATTTACAAACTCTGTGTGTGCATCATGAAAGCAGTTATTTTATGCAGCCCTTGTATTCTGATTCTTTTATTGTAATTTTGGGGGAGGGAAAAAATGGCACCTGTTTCTAACTTATGATAGTCACCTGCAAACAGATGTTGTATTTGTACAGTTATCCTTTTTGCAAGAAATTTTGTATAAAAAAGAAAGAGCCAATGCAATGTAAATGATTTTCAGGTTTGTATTTTGTATTTCAGCTCATTGTACTCACACCTTAAATATTTAAAGACCCCCTCCATAAAACCTTTGCTGCTTTACAGGAGCACTGCATGCTGTTTAATCTCTCTTCACCTGCAGGCGCAGCAACAGCAGCAGAACGGTAGCAAACGGTAGTAAGCGAGATCAGGAAAACACGCCCACAGCCTCAGATAGGGCATGACGCGCTTCAAAGTTTCTGCCGTTCGCCTTTTTGAAGTCAATAGCTGACAACACTGGCTTTAGATTTAGAAAGAAAGACATTTTTGAACATGTCTTAACTTTTTATATGCTTTTTTCCAACTTCTGAGAATGAAGAACTTTTACAGCTGCTTATAAGCTCGTCCTGACATTAATGACTGGGGCTCGTCTAGCCCATCAGTGGGACGTTAAAGTTCAGCACCTTAAACTTTTCCCCCTCCACCCCCTAAATGCATTGAACTATGGGAGAGGAAAATTAAATCAGACATGTAGTTTGGAAATGCCTGTTTATCTGCTTGTTCATGGTCCTTGAGCTATAAATTGGATGTCACCTTTGCTATTTGTTATTCTCTGATGTGGATGCGTTGTGGCTACCAAAGCAGTTTGATTGTTTGTTGTTAACATCACTTACAGATGCAGTTAGCGATTGTAAATATCAGAAATCTACACTCAAACAAACACACCCCTCCCTTTGCTCCGCCCTCAAAATAACTAACTATGCAGTGGCGTTCGGTCTGATCCGCTCGATCGTTTTTCTCCTATTCACACAGCCAGTGTGCAAACACAATTTTTTCAACACACAAAACAGGCATTTAGCAAACACTGACAAAATTGTTTGGGTGTTGATTTCAATTTTTAACAGCGTTTGTCAGAAATCGTTTACTGTACATATAAATGAGAAACCTCTGTGACCCAGAGTGTTTCTTTCAGGATTGGCAGTTTTGTTTGTCATGATGCTTTGAGCGTGAATAGCACGGTCCAAACACATGTCATAACATTCAGCGTTTGACAGTAATTGTGTAAAGAAATAACGTTGACGTGAGATCAGTTTTCTTTTAGCTATTAAATAGAATTCTGAACTTGGAGCCCAGCTTGCTATTTATGGTTTTGTCAGTCAGAGGCAGAA
Organism: Chromobotia macracanthus; assembly: GCA_036877525.1. Classification (NCBI taxonomy): domain Eukaryota; kingdom Metazoa; phylum Chordata; class Actinopteri; order Cypriniformes; family Botiidae; genus Chromobotia; species Chromobotia macracanthus. Next base: position 2,453,868 of record JAZGTH010000012.1, read on the forward strand.
TTTCTGAAAGATAAACAGATAATCTCTGTTTTTAGATCTGGAAGTGTGGTGATGAGTTGTTCAGTGTAAAGGTCTGACGGATCAGATGGTTGCTGAGACGTTTTCTGTCAACGGCACCACAACTTTGGCAGTTTGAAAATACGAATTTCACAAAACCAGGCACAGGTCATTTTTTATCAAAATCGAAAGACAGACATAATAAATTATATTTTGCTTTAAGTAAATGAAGCCTGTTTCTGGACTGTTAAGATTTTTTATAATTTTTATGACAATTAAGCACCTCTTCCCCAATTCACTTTACTGTAATAATGATGTATTGTTTTGTATTTGATTGACATAAAAATAATGTTAATGCAATGCTTGTGATTCTAAATTTGGCTTTAGTTTCTTAATGCAGAATATAGTTTTTTATATTTGTTTAGGATTTTGGGGTGTAATGTGACCATGTTTTTTTTGTTTTAGACTAGTATTAAACTAATATTAGACTAGTATTAGACTAATATTAAACTACTAATCACGCTACATATAAGGGGCCTTATTTACGGCTGCTAAAACACACAGGAATTATTTTAATAGACTCATTGTTATGTGTACTGACCTCAGAATTGAGTTTTAACTTTGTACACTTAAATATTTCAAATCCACGTATACCTTTCTCTGCCTGTCAAAACAAGGGTAAATAAGATAACATCTGTTTACTGCTGTAATTATAACTCTACGCCTGTAACGATTTGTTTATCATTCTGTGAGACAAAAGCCGCATCTGTTTGTTACTCTTGTTTACTCACCGTACAGACGCAACCTGTCGGCCTGACAGGTACAATGTGTTAAAGTGTGACAACACTGGGCTGTTTACAATGTAATGTGGCATCGCCAGGGAATATGTGGAAAACTTTGCAGGTGTGCAGCGCTCGCACCTGCAGCCATCTTGCAGGGATAACGGCACCTGTCCACCTGTGATTGTCCGCCATAATACAGTAGCTATATGTTCAGTGCTCTGTCTGTCTGTTAACTGAGTTACTTCAACCCTCAAAACCTATTTATGAAATCTACAACAAAATACATGTTCATTCCACTTAGCAGTCTGTATTCCATCTCAGTATTTATTTTTCCCTTATTGTTATTATGTTATATCTGGTCAAAGGTGTATGCATGCAGTAAATTGCGACATTAAAGGTTTAATTTTGGATCATGATGCGTTCCGGGCAAAAGGCGGAGGACGGATCCAATATAACCACCCTAAAGGAATACGTGCCTGGCGGAAGATTGGAGCGATTGTGGCTCGCCTCTTTCTCATCTCACTCCCTGCTCCAAGAATCAAAAGTGACTAACAAAGAGAAACACTCGTCCGCTTGAGGAATATTCATGATCGTGCTTCCAGGTTAAAAATGTATATGCAAATTTACAGCGTTAGAGCATGCACAGGTTGTTAATAAATTAGCACGTGGCAGAAATAATTCCGCCTAAGCGGCATGAAACTCCACGCAAGCTGTCAGCTGTCGCATTGTTCTGGATGTGAGACGGCAGCACAGCCAGTGAACTGTGATGTTTCGGTGTAGCAGCTCCTAAATCTCAGGGCGCACGCAAAAATCTCGTCTTTAGTGCGCGCGTCTGCGAGAGAGGGATGCTGGGAAGGGATGGTGCGCGTGCACCCGTGAGTGTGTTAAAGCTGTGGATTTATGAAACAGGACAGACAAAAACAGTATAATATTGCCTCTCTTTGGAATGAAATGATGCATAATTTATTCTTCCTCAAAAGGAAATATCAGCCCTTTGCGTCATCTCTTAAATTACGGATATGAATTTAGAAGCGCTGTGTCTGGACCATCATTACACAGGAGCTTCTCTCTGAATTTACTGTTGTCATTTCCTGAACACTCCATATACCTGAACTCTCTTATTTTCACAACTGCTGAGGGGGGGAAATTTTATGGCTCTTTTATAGCTTAAAATGTTTCAGATTTAATTTGTTCAATGACGTTTAAGTTTTAACTTTGTCTCAGATGTTTCTCAGAAGTTCTCTATACGGAGATATTAAAAATGAGAATCAAACCAGACTACTGTTGACATACAGTAAAGTAAAGAACTAAACGTTTATTGCTCTTGGATTGACCTTTTATATCTCAGAAGACTTAACTGAGATCTCATGTCTTATTTAAATACAAAATAAAGCTGTAAGATTGGTAAGTGTGAATGAATTTTCTGGTTATGATTGCTTTTTGGAAAAATCGGAGCATCATTTGAGATGTTGTCGAAATCTCCTCTAAAACTTAAAAAAAGACCCACAATTCGCAGGAGAAACATTTGAGAAGATCTTCAAGCCAATATCTCCATGTTCTCCTTCATTGTGGTCTAGGAGAAACAATCGAGATTCTAAAGAGATCTGACCACACGTGTGCATGCATGAGACTCTGTGTGCTTAAGTCAGCTTTTCAGGCTGTGACTGTTTGGTGACTGTTTACTTCCTGTTGTGCCAGCTACCGCACTTCCTGCAGCCTCGTCCCAGATTAGCTGCGGTTTAATTGGTGCTGATGTCAAGTGACACCAGTTGTTCAATCTGCTGTTTAAACATTCTGTACACATCTTAGCATGCCCTTAAAGATGGGCTCTATCTTTTAATTAAGTCCCAGACTAATGTGGCACTTAATTGACTAATCAGGAGATTTTGTTTTCTGAAATTAACTGGAAAAACCAGCCGCACGTAAGAATTTGAATATCAACACAAGGAAAATTGGACAGTCCTGGCTGCTGCAGAAGCTGAAGGTGTCTTTCGGGAAAGGGAGGGGGCATTGGGGAGGGTGTTGTTTTATCCTTCATTTAGTCTGTGGCTAAAAACTGTATACTTTATACTTACTGCTTTATACTTTCTCAGTTGTGTGTTTACTTTGTGTGTCCTTGAACATCAACACAAAACCAGCATTCCCATCACATTTTCTGTGAGTGGAACAAGATATTCCTTGAAAGGAAGGGCAGGGTGGGATTGGGAGTGGTAAAGCTTGTGAAAAGTGGTCTCTGTGTGACAGATGTGGGAGGGAAAGGAGAGATTGGTCACATCAGCTGAGTAAAAGTTGTTTGAGGAAAACAAAAGCTGTTTCAGGGGCGAAGGAAGTTACTGCATTTTGATGAGGCAAACAAAAGCAACATACATTTTTCTTTGAAATCACTGCCTTCGGACATCAAAACTGCAAACGAGTTTGTCCCCGAAACAGATGTTCTTCTTGTAGGACCTTTGTATGTGTGTGTTTATGGACGGCTATCTTTGATTTCACAATGACATGGCCCACAGAATTGTTGAACTTTAGATCATAAGGAAGGGTTTGTTAAGAGACACAATGTCAGGCTTGGACATGCACTGATTCTGAGTGAATGGAAAAGTTCTGTCAGGAGGGCCTGTGAGGGCAGCAGATCTGAGAAGATGGTAAACAGTGACTCATCGCTGAGTGAGCAGGAAGGAAGGCACATCTCCTGTCCGTGTTGTGCACAGGAAGAACACAGCAGCCTGGCCGCAGACACAGTCAGGTCTCTTTTTTAGTCTTTCTCTCTCTCTCTCTTTGCCTCGCCAAGATACAAAGTTTCATACATTAAAAGAAGGCCGTCCATTGGCCAGCAGTGCTGTTCAGTCTAATGCACAGAAGGGATTTGAAATGCTAAAGTGCCTGGATGGCCTGCATGCTTTTTGGGCTAATATTGCCCACAAACCCTAGCACTATGAAAGAGAAAGTGTTTTGAGTTTCTCACTTGACAGAACGTAAAGAGGAAGGGAAAGTTTCCTGTATGAACGCAAATGTGGAAGTCCGAATAACGCATCATGTGTAAACCATTTTTATTCTTGAGTGACGTATTTCCTTATTCGACAAGAAAATGTAACAGTTTAACAGCATCCAGTAGAATAACAGGACTTGGTGACATCTTTCAGAAAGAAAAGCTATTTCAGAGTAGACTGAATTTTGATTAAATATTATAAAGAGCTTATTTTTATAACACGTTTTGATTACTAGTAGAAGCAAAATCTTTATTAAAAAAGAATTAGGAGAGGAAATATGAACAAGTTTTAATTTCTTTTTTATTTATTCAACACCTTGTTGGACCATGTATGGTATATACTTTGCCATCTCCACCAGAAATGTGTAAATTAGAACAAGCACACTCACTGGCTACAACAAAAATAACAAGCATCAATGTATAAAGTAAACACGCAGTCATTAAAGCAGCTACACAAATAAATCATACAATAATTAGCATAAACACTCGAACACACAAACATACATGCTGTCACACATACAAGTGTGTACCAAACACACACACAAAATGGTGGATAAATAATTAAATCTCTTGCGACAGCGCACAAAGCTTCAGTGATACATTAATTGGGCGAAATTAACATGAATTAAAGCAAATAAGTGTAACGTGTAATTTATTACTTTCTAAGCGTACTTTTGGCGTGGAAGTCTCAGATTTCCCTCAAGATTGCTTTAACAGCTATAATGCATTTCCTAATTTACTCTGTGGAAAATCAATTTTTTCAGAGTTCATTAAGCACCAATATGTTACAATGCCGCTCCCCAGAGCACGCGGCTACAGAAAAACATTATGCAAATTTCTGCCAGCGCATTCTCGGTATGTAAATAGACGCTAACACCAGTGTCAGGTCTCTGCGGAAAGCTTTGTTAGTGAAACCTTTTGTTTCACAGCTTTCTGTGATATTGAAGATGAAAATAACTTGTGCCTCGTCGCTTTCAAGCAATATGTCAGCTAGTTTTGCCGTTTGTGGCATTTTTGTTTTCTTTTCGCATCTGTTCTGTCGTTTTTGGCATCGTTTCTGTATTCCCTTGCTCACGTGGATTGTAATTGAGACATTACGCTCTGTGCCAACTGGCTCTCTGTGCCAAAGAGAGTGGATGTTGTCCAAAAACCTGTGTAGCTAAATCTTGAGCAGAAACCATCACTCTGTAAAGAGCAGAGGTCTGTGTTTTAAAGAAGTAACAGAGCTTTCATCTGATCACCAGTTTACACACAATACGCTCTTTTTTTGGTTTTAATATTTAAGTGAATATATTCACAACCGCGTTTTCTCCACTGAAAGTGTTTGTTCACTGGAAATTTGTGGAAATACATTTTTTGCAATATTGAGCAGACTGGCCCATACAGCCTAATTTTCATTTGTGTCAAATAAATTTGGCATCTACTGTAAGTCAAGCCGGGGTAGATGAAGTACAGTCTCAGGTCTCACTATGCTGTGAGCTCTGTGTAGTCCATGCTGCATTATAATAAATGTCATATAAGACCTACCAGACTGACTTGGGGGGTGGGAGGGGGTACAGGGGGCTTAGACATGCAGGAGAAGACTGCCATTGCCATGGCATGCTCCAATAAATGGCTGTGTGTTTGTGTGTGTGTGTATGCTGGACTCCAGCTGCAGTCAGGCAGCCCAATTGTCTTTTTCCTGACAGGTAGTCATGTGTCCAGATTCGGGCTTCGGGAGTATGAGATGAGTTTAAGCCCTTGGGCTAAAGACACTCAACTCAATGGCAGATCACAGGTCTGTCCAAAATCTGCAGTCTGGGACCGGCAGATTGTACAGGAAGTATCACTCGTGGCATCTGTCCGCATCAATATGACATGTAAACACACTGGAAAGATGCATGAATGTGAAAATGGAGCAAAGCCAAAACAGTTGACCTATCAGAAGACTTATACAACCCAACATAAACCGGCTCGGTCTTCACTGAGGAGATGCAGGGTCACAATCTCCTCAGCCACACGTTTGTGTTTCAAAGGGTTAGTTCATTTACTTATTCTCATGTCATTCTAAACCTGTTTAATGTTATTTTAACAGTGGAAAACAAAGACAACGACAGGAGATAATGGAAAATGTACCAAGAGTCCAAATGATTTGTATGCTTTATCCGTCATCTCTTAAAATCATACAACAAGATGCATGGAACATGCTTTTTAAGTCATTATTTGACAGAGTAACCATGACAGAATGTTAATTTGATCGGTTCTCATGCTGTAAAAGTCTCTTTGTCTTGTGTTCTGTATCCCATCGGACTCTTATCTTTCTTCAGTTTCAGCTTTTATTTACTGATATTAATTTCACCTCTGCTTTAACTGTGAAATGTTTGTGTGCTTTTCCAGAGGGACGCTCAGAGAAGTTTCCTGTCATGCTTGTTTAGGTAACGTACCCTCATAGTTTTATTCCTCTAGGTCGTCCTCCGTTGTGCTGCTGATGTGACGTCTCGCTCTTTGATGGATCCACCTGAGAGATTTCTCTAAATGGCTCTTTTTCCCAACAGTCTCTCTACACACGACTTGTTTACCCACAAATGTCCCCATAGCAACAGGAATTTGCAAATTATTATTATTTTTTTTTAGTTTTTGGTCAGCCTCTTCTCTCTTTTTTAATTGGCTTATTTTATGTGTATAAAGTTAAAAAACCTATTAATTTGGGAACAGAACCACGTTTATTTCTCTCGTTCTTGTGCACACTCGTGTCCTCTGGAATAATATGGAAATACGGGCCCCTCCTCAGTGGCTCCGGCCCCCAGCTCTTGCTGTCTGGTTTGTCTAATTGCACTAGCGCTAGCCTGCATGCTAATTGCACAGGGCCCCCTGTTGTCAGAGCATTTACATGGACTGCTTGATTCTGAATTTAATCTGCTTGAAGGGTCTGGATTTCATGCTTGCTTTAAATTTTAACACCGTGTGGGGTTTTATATAGCATAGAGCGAGGGGGATGGAAAAAGTGATTAGTTTTGTTTGTTTGCACTTTGGTGTTGCAAATTTACATACGTTTAGGTGCAACATACACACTCTGATTACTGAATGTGCAGGTTTGCCCTCAGGTGAGTTTCCACTGAACTCAGTTTGAGATCTATAGCATCTCACGATGGGCTCGTTTGATCCAAAGCTAAAGAAATAAAGTGAGATATGAGCGCCTGCATCAAAAAACAATCAAAGACAGGTGGCTGTATCTGATTCAGCGAGGTTGAGTAGATTTGAGTAGATTTGCCTGCGAAGGTTCCTTGTGAGTATATATTTGTGTCCTCAACAAAACCAATTGCCAAAGCGACAAAAAAAAATAAGGTCAAAGCTTTAATATGTTTTAGTTTTATTAATGTAAAGCGCAGCACAGATATGTAAGCAAACCTTCAGTTGACCTGGTTGTCAAACCGCTGAGAGTTTGAATGTTTTTCATGGCAAAATGTTTGTGTCTTGAAAAAAATATGCAGTGGTATCAGTCAGCAGGTCTGGTAGCTCTCTTTCTTCTCTCTATCTCTCTCCCTCGCGCTGTGTCTGTCGAGGCAGACAGGGAAGGCTGTCTGCTGTCCTGAGAGAGCTGTCCTAGAGTCTCTCGGTGGGCCAGGCAACAGAAGAATAATGAAGCCATTGTGACTGTGTCCAAATTCCTCACCCTCAAGCCCTCTCTAGAAGAACAGTGCCCTGTGTGGAGATTTACTCTGCTGTAATACACTGAGGACCAGGGGAGTGTCGGAGCTCTTATTTGGAGAGGGGATGTTGATGTTGGATGACTCTGTTGTATGAAGGTTGTACGAAGGGGAAAACGAGGGAGTCGCCCCTGTCAGGAAATAAATAGAATAAGTCTTATGTAAGACAGATGCATTCTGGGTAAAGCAGGTTCATGTGTTTTCATCGCTCAGGCGTTTTACTATGACGTTCCCGACCCAGACCGGTTTCTGGATCAGGTTCTCTTACATGCCCAGTAGTTTGGATATCCGGCTCTGAATTCCTCCCCTCCGACCCCCCCTGTTGTACTGTCACCTCCCATTACACGAGCGCCGTACAGCTCCCGTCGACTTCACCCTGAACCCGAGCCGGCGCGTACGGTCCGCAGAGGCCCGCGCCACCCGTCACCGCTGACAGATCCAAACTGAAATAGCTCCACTCATTAACTGGTGGAAAAAGTGGCAGTGCTCAAGAGCTGGGCTTATTTATCAGTGCGCCATGCCATCTGCATGCCATATTGCACGCTAAGATTTACTGTGCTGTCTCTCTGCCTCTCTTAGTTCAGTAGATGCAGCTGGCAACTCAGCAGCGCTGATATCAACCCAATTATAAATATTTATAATCTGCACATTTTTTTTTTAAAAAAGTCTGTCAATCACAAAGACAAGGGCAGCTAATCTCAGAGTGTATCCGGGAAGCAATTTGCATGCCACAGAACTTGTGATCCATTTTGTTTTTTTGTACTTCGCACACAAGACGCTCTCTGCGCAGATTAAATATAGAAGTTTTGTTCTCAGAGAGCTGCGCTTATTTTCTTCTTCTCTGCATGTTGATGCCGCGCTGATGGCGATTCATTACTGAGAGGGAAAACCGGCGTAACAGGGCCCTGGTTTGTTATGTGCTATTTTTTGTGTTCTTTTCATTTATTTTGCATGGGGTTTTTGTCAATCAGCACTGAGATACGGCGCTCGCGTTAAGTTCTCTCTGGCTTTTAGGGCGCGTGTTTGTTAGAGTTACTGTCCTCTGATGAAGAAAGTTGTTTTGTGTGGTAGAGTAAGGGGGAAGCTCTGATTAGATCTTGGCACATCACATCTGTGACTTTAAAATGAGGCCTATTTGTTCTCATGAAGTTCTGTACTGAGATTTCAAAGAGCAACTTTAAAACTTGCGTCAAAGTTGTGTCAAAGTTCTTATATCAAAGTTGCAGGGGCTGTCCATCAGTCAACAAATGTGTTGGAGTAGTAGTGATGTACAGTATATCTGTAAGAGAAAATTTATTGTAAGTTGGATAGCTCTAAACTCTGATTGGATGCGACGAGTGGAAGTTGTAGGGCTGTACAGTAAAAGGCTGTACAATATACGTGTAAAAAAAAGCCTACTATATCAAACTTAATTCCAGTAAAATTTCAGCATCAGATGTGCGTGAGACCAGTGGCACGACCGTTTAACTTTCCCCCCAGGAGTTCAACTTTGTTTAGAGGCCAAAATTCAGGTGCCCAGGCAACAGCGACTCTTGTTGTGTGGCATTCTCGGCTGATTTCACGCTTTGCTGATGGAAAATTAGGCCCCCGCGTATTGGCGAATGAAAAGACGGAGGTTCAGGCCCTGTTATCGCCTCAGGACACTCCACCCCGACAACAAGAAAACTAGAACAACCAGAGCAAAGGAGGCTGGGAACTGCCTGCTAATGCACTCTAAACAAGACGATGAGCGCTCAGAATCCCCTTGTGGAACGTCTGCCGGCTTCAAAAATATTGGCAATGTTTTTCTCTCTCTCTCTCTCTCTCTCTCTCTCTCTCTCTCTCTCTCTGCTCATACAGTGTTGTAAACCACAGTTATGTGTCTGGCCTTTTAAACAGACTCCAAACGCATCCGTGCCTCTGAGGTGATTTGACTGACATGTCATTTGCATTCTCTTTGACCAGTGAAGTTCTGAGGAGAAAACTGTTGAAGCTCTTTAGCCGCGTTGCTCAGATGCTTTTTTTGGAGTCTTTGTGTGTGTTTTGCACAAGCAGTTTGAAGTAGCTATTCAAGTGTCTTATTATTGAGGTTGCGTTTTTGCATGGTATCAACTTAAATTCGTTTGGTTGAGTGTGGTGGTTACCTAAATATATACGGAGGTAAAAACAGCTTCAGCTAGATCAACTGTATCAGTGGCCTGCCGTCAGTTAGCATGGAAAATAATTTTGGCTCGTCACTCAGTTTGTAAAAAAAGCAAAATGACATTTACAATGACACCTTTTTGGTGTTTAATACATGGTTTCCAAAGTACAGTCAACCCCAAGATGTGTAAATAGTTCGTATTACAGGTGTTTACACGAGTGTGACGTGAACTAGTTTTGAACCCGGATCTTTCCTCTAAAAGGGAATTTTTTAAGTTTATTACGTTGCTCTTTATTATTAAGCAAACGTACTAGCAGCGCAAAGCATAAAGTGACATGCAAAATCAGCTTCTGACAGTTTCTCTTTGCATCGAATATTTTCTTAGAATCAATTCAAAAAGTTGTCAATCATTTAACACAGACCTCAGCACATAATTCAATTCTGTGGAATATTTAGGCCAATATAAATGTTAGAATGCTCAATTTATAATATAAATTATGAAATGGTCAAAAGTTAACTTTAATTTGCTTTGTTTTTGTAGCATTTTCTCATCCTCTGTGTTTTGGGTGAAGTCAGTCGCGTTCTTCACTCTCCTCACAGGCTCCAGTGTTTACTGCCTACCCATAATTCTCCATTCCTTCCCTGAGGTTTCTGCCTCAACCTGTTCGTGTTTGTGTTGGGAGGTTAAAATGACCTCAGCTCAAAATTACCTCAGAGTTCAGGATCACACAGAGCAGCAGCTGCTCGTGTGCTGGAAGCTTCATTTCAGACTCATTGTAACGCTGATGCTTAGTGCTAAAATGAAACTTCTTTGAAGACGTTCATGTTTACTGTGTGACAGTGTTAAATACACAGACAACAAAGAAATACTTGTGTATTTCTCCTTAAAGTGTAAACCTGTCATTATATTGTTCTAAATCCATAATTCACTGTGGATTATTTTAATGGTACTTCTGTGTCATTTGTTGCGTAGAAAGGTACAGTGCAGTGTAAATATTCTGCTCAATCTCTTCCTCATGTGTTCCACAGACGGGAAAGTCACACGGGTTTGGAGCGACAACAAAAGGCGAGTAAACGAAGACAGCTTTTCTGTTTTTGAGAGAACAGTTCTTTTGTGCAGAGGTGTTGGAGTTCAAGAGAATCTACATTTTCCTTCTAACAGAATTTTCATCAGTCAAAACATCTGGCAGCTTTCTGGACCGCTGTGAGGAATGCGAACGCACACTCGCCCAGTATTTAAAAGTTTTAAAGGACTCCTGAAGGTGGTAAGAGATATCCTAACCTTAAAGGCAGGTCCTGCTTAATTACTATGACCTTACAACCCGTACACCCCAGAGCCCACACCCAGAACCACAGCAGCTCTGTTCTAGTGATAGATGAGTCCTCAGTCATTCTTTTTCAGCACACGCAAACACTCACGCCATATGACACTTTTGCCTCCCAGAGTCGCCCTCACACGAGAATGACACAGAATGGATGTAACAAAGTGCCTCAGTCTGCCAGTCCTCCCTCTTTCTCCAATCTCCATCCTGGAGGCCATTATAAGCCTCACACAGGACACCGTCCTCTCCCGCCCTCCGTTCAGACACTCACCGTCAGCCTTCTTGCAGTCGAGAGGAGGCTAATAATGAAGACTGGTGTGATAGTGCCTCTTCCTCACCAGGTATCTCACCTCCAAGCTGTTCATTTGTACGCTGACGGCCGGATCTGAGGAGAGGGGCTCAATCACTCGCCTCGACACTGATTCACCCTCACTGTTCTGAATTTACTCTTACCGGGGGGTGAATTATACACTCACACAGACGGCACTTGATTTCTGACTAGGAGCGATGGTGATTTGCATCCGGCAATCTTTCCATTACACACCACTTGGTCACAAAATTGAAACTCAATTTGATTACATGTTTTTACAGTGGATTGCCTCTTGGGATACTAGCATAGTGGTTTTTCATCAATATGTTGTAAAGTTATATCGTTGTTTCTTGTTTTCTGTTTTGGTTTTGGACTGTTTTAGTAGTTTTTTTTTTTTTAGTTATTTGAATAAATTAGGTGCAAATACAAATGTGACAATTTATCTGTATCAAATAAAATGTACAACTTTAATTTTTGACGTTCTGAATTTTGGTGCTTTGATTCAAATCTGACTCTAAAAGAATACAACATGTCATTTTGATGTAACTACTCAATTTGTAGTACCATTTTTGTACCAAGTGTACAAAAATGAGACCTGCGCCAAAAAATTTCCCCCTGAAAAGTTCCCGTCTGCTCACAGAAAGTCCATTTTTAACCACACGAAACGCTGAGTTCTTTCTTAATAGATCTCTATTCATTTTCAAATGAGTTGATTAGCCAGCACAATGTCAGTGGATTCAGGGGCCCATTACACATTTATGACAGTAAATTACTGTACATTTACAATCCAAATGAAATTTCATGAGAGTTGATATTGGAAAAAAGCCCTGTGTATCTGCTCTTCCTTCCACACAGCAAAAGCATCACATCAGCGCCCCCTGTGGTCCTGAGGGGAACTGCAATGGGGGATGGTGGCAGGTGCCTCTTCTGTAACAGTTTCTAAGTGAAGGGTGCTGTATTTCTAAGGAAGTGCTAAATTGTATCAGTGCTTCCCTTCATCTGCTGCAGTAAATGTTCATTAAATATGTTTAAACATTACAGGGATGTGTAGGTACGACCTCACCTCTGCGTAAAGGTCTGGAGGAACGAATTCTGCTGGAGTTTGAGTAGGTATGTCGGATCTGCCATGTGCTACATCAGCTGGAAGTTCATGTCGGGATGTACGTGGCTTCCGTTTTCCTTTTTTCCAAAAGTGTCGTCCTGTTTTGGTTTCCTTCCTTCTCCACATATCAGTTTTGCAAATGAGCAGTGACACGCATTAGTACAATCAGGGGCAACTTTTGCAGTGTAATGTGATCTGTAAGGAGAGACCGGGAGCGGGGCAGTCTCGCGCCCGTGCTGCTCGTCCTGCGGCTCTCCGCCTCTAAATTATTCATTATCCAATCAATCATCTTCTCTTTGTTTTGGACCCCAGTGCTGGAGATGAAACGGCAGACTGCCAGAGCTGTTTTTCTTCATCTGAGGTCTAGAAAACATGATCTACTTGGATTACACTCACCCCCAAAACACACACCTACAGTACCCACATGCTGCCTGGAAATACACACACACAGGCATACAGACACCCCTTGCATCAAATTGCATTGTAGGCACACACAACATGCTTTTTTCAAATATTTTTTAAATGAAGAACATTTTAAAATATTTTAAAACGTTCTTCTTTCTTCATGTTTTCAAAATGTTCAGTTCTATAATGAAACAAATGCTATATAGCCTAGCAATCTCATACCTGCATCTGTATACAAGCTGCTTTTGTTTTTTAGAGGACACCGGAAATCTATGTAGAGAGTGGGGGACTCATTTGGACTCGCTGCAGGCCAAACTCGAACCAGAATTATTCGTGTGAGCACCAAGAGCATGTATGTTACTGTTGCTTCATGGTTCCCGAGATCTTTGTGAAATGAAAATACAAATTCATTAGTTTCAAGTCATATATTAAATTAAACATGAGCGGCTGTGTAATATTATAAAATACAGTCTAAAATCCAGCTAAACAGACTGGCATCTGTGCTGTCAAGATTGTGCCCTCAAATTTTTTTTGTATTTATATATATATATATATATATAATTTCATACATATTTCAACATATATAATTTCCCAAATTATATATGACCTCACTTTAATTATCTGGACTCAAAACACATTCAGTCTTGTTTGGCCCTTTTAGCCGACACTGTAAACATGGCATCATCAGACAGTTAAAGTAGCGGGTGGGTGAACAAAAGCATTTTTTTTTATTAACAAGACGTCTCCATCCCTGTGTAACATCCTCTCTCTCTCTCTCTCTCTCTCTCTCTCTCTCTCTCCACGCAGAGCTTTGACATGTCACCGCGCAAGTGTAATAAAAACAGCCGGGCTCTATGATCTATCAGCTGTAAGACACAGGCCTGCTTATCGTACTCAAAAGGGGCCCGTCTGCGACTTTAAGGCCGTGTGGGAGTGTAGCAGTAATAGGAGGAAATGTCTTGGACAACTGATTTGAAGATCCTTCTCCTGATCCGTTCAGAACACGGCAGGTGATGACGCGTCCCCCCCTCCTTTTGATGTGGCACAACAGAGCGGCGTCGACTGATAGCTTCAAAACGCACAAGAGTGAGACCTTACACAGTTTCCTGCTCGTACGACATCAGAGAAGTTGACATCTATTATGGTACAGAAAGACAAGTGTTTGAAAAGAAATTCAAGTGCGCGTGGAAGTGGCAGGATTTACTGCAGGCCCCGGCGCGTTTTTTCTTCTCTTGCTTTCCCACTATTTCACTCCCCCCTCCTCTTGCAATCCTTTTCTATTTTTTCTTTTCTTTAATAAGATGGTTTAAACCGAGCATGTCTATATGAACTCCGCAGGAGAAAGCATGAAAGACTGCTGCCAGCGCATGATGAAAATATTTTAGAGAAAAAGCACGGCCAGTTCTCACTGATGGGAGACGGGGGGGAAACAGAAAAACAGGAGGCACATCCAGGGTGTTTTTTTTTATTTTTGTATAGCGCGAAGTGTAAGAAATATATAAATTTTAAAATGTAAAAATAATGATACAGTTGTGTCTTCCACTGGTCAGACAAACAGTCTCTTTTATTGATTCTGCCAATGCTATGTTGGGTTGCTCAAACAAATGTAAAAATCATATTTAAAAAACATCACAGTGTTTATACTGTACATGTCTGGAAATTTGACACATGAATAGCTTATTTATCACTTATATTATTTATGTATTTATGATATGTTTAAAATATTAATTTAGACATGCTTGGTTTTGTCTGTCTGTCTGTCTTCTGTCTGTCTCTCTCTGTGTCTATCTTTAATATGTGTGTGTGTGTATGAACTTAGAATGAGCCTTTATGAGCCCTTAACCATCCAGACATACACAGAAACACACACACACTTGAGCTGAGGGATGGAGTTTGGAGGTGAATGTTTCACAGGGGAATCACACAGTGTAAGTCGGGCGTCCACAGGCAGATAAATAGCATCAGCTGGGGGTTAGGACACATCAGCTGTAAATGCTACCGGCAGCCATATAAAGAAGAACAGCTTTATTTCCCCAGATCTCACAGAAACACAGCGCTCGGAGTAAATAAAACAAACTGACTGGCGGGGTAGTTAAACTCAGAGCTGAAGGGTCGCTCTGGTCCCATTATAACACCCCACAGGGCTCCACAGGAGAGCGATTTCTCCTGCGTGTTTGTTGCTCACTAGCATACAGACCCGATTTCAGCACTGCTTACCTGCGTGATTAAATGACATTGTAAAGCAGATGTCTTTAAAATCTGATTGGATGAGTGGAGTTCTAAGCTATTATACTGATATATAAACACAACAGAGGGCGCACGACAATTGAATTTGATAGTAATGCTTTTTATTGCTATAAAGCGTTATTCAACACCATAAACTGCCTACAGTTACAATAATGAATCAACTGGATTTCTATGCTGAAAGAATCATTTATTGTATAATGAAGTTGTGTTGTTTTATTAAACATGGCTTCTTTTGGGTTACTATTGACACTGTTTAATAAAACAATAAGCAACACAAAGTTGTGCATTACTGTGATTTTACTAGAGTAAAGGGAGGTTTTATTGCTCGTAAATATGGTAAAATTACTATTATCAATAATAATAATGTTGCAGTTAATTTTCTTTTAAAGCCGTGTGGCACTGTAGTGCGACTGAGTGAATGGATGAGTGTGTTGATTTAATATTTTTATTGTTTATATTAATTAGGATTTAATTGTCAGAAATATTTAGCTCATGCGTGCGAGTTGGACACAAACTGGAAAAATATTAGCAGCCCTTGTTTTATTCCAGGTTTATCAGCCTGGTTTTAATTAACCTCTTTGAATAATTAACCACACATTATCATCAAATGAAGCAAATAATTGAGGTGCTGGCTCAATTTGTAATTTGACGATTTTCTACCTTTTTAATTCACGTGTTTCCCACTTTGAAATGAAGGAAAAACATTTAACAGTAATGACCTTAATGAACACAGACTGCTGAGTGGAGACAGTACAGAAATTCTGTATAACAGTGTGTGCAGTCAGTGAGCACAGACGGACTCGTCTTTCCCTAGAGGAGCTCTCTCTCGTGTGTGTGTGTGACTCTCTCCTCTCACAGGAGGAGCTGATAGGCCTCTGGGGAACTCTGTGGAATATCTCTCCATGGCCCACTACGGCAAAAAGACAGGAAACTGACTTTCATTATGGTATAGAGGCTCATATTGTACTTGGGGGAGCCGATGTCACAATGACTCTTTCCACATGTAAGTATGCAGCACCCCCATCCTCTGGTCTGCTAGTCAAATCCTCTCCTATCAAAACCACCTTGGGACCAGGATTAGAAAAGTTTTGAGGAGCTACCGTTCCCCTCAGTGCCCTCAAAGCATTGACTTTATCTTTGTGTCCAGCTGGCTGTGCAGAGACAGGCACATCTCATGGTGTCAGAGTAAAGAGGAAGCTGGCCAGTGACATTTAGGGTCTTTGGTATAGAACACACAACATATGGCATGGGTGACCTCAGTGTCAGATCTTAGCTGCCTGAAACACAGGTGCACTCTCCCTCGCTCTCCTCAGCCCTTGTTTTCTCCTGATATGTGGCCGAGAGAGTCTGGTCTTCCTCCAAGACGCTCCATCATGGGTCTCGCCAGGCTCGGCTTTTTAAGACAGACGTTTAACTGCCACACAAAACGAACGCTTCACTGCTTTCTCAATCACTCATGTGACAGTTAGCCGCCAATGGTGGCTAATGATTTTCTGTCATGTTCGCCTGCGGAGTAACTGCGTATTAAATATCGGCAAACGATGGAGGAATCGAGCGCTAAAATGGCTCCATTCCCACAGCCATCAAAGCGCAGATGTCCCAAAGTGGATAAAATATTCTGTCACCCGTACTTGCGTGAGTACAGTTTTATTTTTATTAGCCTACTACTAGTTTAAATGAGCAGAGATGATCTTTTAGCCAGCTGTAGCCATGGTGACATGCCTCTTTTGTGTAGAGTGGATTCCCTGGCTGTAACAAAGGTAAGCAAGCTGTATATCTGTTTTGGTTCACTAATTATTTTAGAGTGAAATTAAATATTTAACATGAACGGTTTTATTCCAAGTTATGGGTCAGACCGGAGCAGACCGCAGCAGAGTTTGCAGTCGATTTATGCAGGATGACTTCCTCACAGAAACAACATCAACACACACTTGTGAAGTTTCTTCTTCATGGAGGCTAAATGTCACGTTCACTCTCCAGAACATCATGGTGTATCCAAGTGGTAATGATTCTTTTTCAGATCTGTTGATATCATTTCAAAAATAATTAACTAGTGTTTAATTATGGTGTTTAATATTGGAAATACTTTAAAAAGATGTATAATGCGTGCTTCTGAATCATGCCCGGTGAGTTCAGGAATCTATAATATGTTAAACGAAGAAGTTAAAAGAAGTTTTTTGTTGACTAAATGATCCATCCAACTCACCCTCAGATCAGTCAAATTGGTTTATTAGCTTCTAATTAGTTTGGACCAGCTAATGACCAATTTTTAGCTAGCTTGAGACTCTTAGCAGCTGTATTTTTCTACATTTCCCAGCAAGGGTAAGAGATGGCTGATAAGATACAGCATACATCACCCAAATAAACCAACAGTACGAAAAAGTTCCAGACTTGGTCAGCAACTCGGGGAAAATGAGTTGCGCCACATTTCTGAAGGGCGCTGCTTTTCTCCGAAAGTTGATTTCTCCTCAGGATGTCATTTCACGCGAAGAGAAACTCCTGCACCTGAGAATCCAGAAACCGCATTGATGTCTCTCGTATACCTTATTCATGGCAACATATGTCGGCCCCGGCTTTCCCTACACATCAACATCGTTTTCTGAGCGCGCGTCTCTGCAGGCACCCTGCCACTCGAGTGCCACAAGTATTTATTATTCAAACAACTGTGTTCCTGTATTCTGTTTTGTGGAGCAGAGGAAGAGCAGAGGTCTATGTTTGGTGTTTTTGGACATCTCAGCTGCTTTCTCCATCAGTGACAGCTCCACATCAAACCTGTCCCTGCCAGACTCCCCCCATTACCCCACAGCTCTGCAGCCGCCTCTGCAGCACACACCAAAACTTCTGTTGTGCTCCAGCTCTTTGATTACACAGCCAATTAAATGGAGAGAACCATCCTGTTTTGGGGGTTTTTATTTATTTTTTTTTCATTTTTTAGCTTGAAAGGGAAATTGGTGTGTTAATACTTGATATTGCTTGATTGCTAGAACAAAGCATGAGACAAAAAATAAATAAATAAAAAACAATATCCAGAGGTTGGCATGTTGCTTTAGCAGAATAAAATAACAGTTCTTGGTTGGGGGAAAAAAAGTGTCACTCACTCACTCAGCATCCTCTACTTTTTCCTGCACACACACACACACACACATTCATATCCAGAGTAAAGCCGTCTTTGAGGGAAAGCCTTCCTCTCAATACTCATTTCCTCCATCTCTCTGTGCTGCCTACAGCCCAAAACTCGCTTGCTTTGCATACAATATTCATACCGTGTCTGAAAGTTGAAGCATGAAGGCTGGTCATCTGAAAGACCGGGCAATCAGTGATTGTCTCTGGTCCTTCTGAAAAGAATCGTTCCTTTCCACACGAAGAGACAAAGTTTTTTGATGAGTGTGACACCCTCAGTCATACGGTTGCTTTTAATGTGTGCCGCTCATTAATAAAGAAACACCCCTGAGAGAGCAACGAGCGAGTAATTCTGTCAGCCGAGAGTGTGCACGCAGAACTTTTTCTTCTTTTGAAACGTCAGGTGCAATTTTGGCCCTGTGATCTTCTGAAGCAATGCTCGGTCCCGCAGTCGTGTAACTGTTTACCGTCCCCCGCTTCCTCTCGACTCCTGTCAGTTTGCGTAATGAGGCGACGTGTTTTTTTGGATAGATGAGCCGATGGAAAGACGGGGTGTAAAAATACTTTAAGCATACCTCCAGGGGTATATGGAAAATAAATCATTAATGTATACACAGCTAACCAGTGATCAAAGACCTTGCCGTTTATTTGTAATGAACAAGTGCAGACCTTACAGATTTCCTGCATGCAATGAATATCTTCAGGGCTCTATAGTAAGACCTCCAGACTCCCTTTAAGTCTGTTATTAACGTGATTTATATCCGGACAGTATCTGGTTGCTCTTTGGCTGGTTTACATTTACCATCAGTATTTGAATGCATCCCCCGTGTAGTTGGACAGACAGGTGTATTTACATCCATCATTACACATTAATGGCAGCTGCAAACTTGGTAGACTGAGGTTTTCAGTTTTTGCAAAAGACAAAGAATTTTATTCTGTTGTTATTATATACGGTGCATGAGTTTATACTCTGCTGTTATTTTACATGCAAATGCAAAAATATGTATACATGATACATGCATATCTTCATGCAAAGACAACATGCATGCAAAACACTTTTCTCCAAACAGTAAAAGGAAAATTCATTTAAACCTGTTAGCTTTTAGTGAGCATATTAAATGTGTCAACTCGTAAGTAAAACACTGTAAATTCCTACAATATTCATGTTTTCCTATTTGTCAAGCAACAGTTCATCACATATTCATGACAAAAGCTCTCAAACGTCTGCTGTGGGAGTGTTTTATACAGCATTTATTTCTGAAAAGACATCATTCATTACGGCTCATCGTGGGAGTTTTGCATCCTTTGCTTTCAAAACCAGATAGATAAATATTTTCTATCATAAATTCTTTAGGCTCATAAGGCATGAAAACATGAACCTGGAGCTGCAGTAAATGCTCTCCGCTGCAGTCATTTCCTGTTTAAAATCACTAATGGACTTGTATGGCGGTTCGTTTACTGAATAATTAACTGTGTGTGGTGTGCACAATGCACAGAGATGCATTATTGATCCCTTGGTTGTTTTTGACTCCTCTGGAGGGTTTTTATTTCAATTAATAAACAGGCTATGATTTGTGGAACATATTCTTACAAGCTAAAATTGTTTGCTGGGCAAATGTTTCCCTAACATTTCCATTGAGTAACCAAAATGTTAAAAATGTTATTTTGCACGTTCTAGAAATGTTTAAAAGGTTTTGGTCTTTCAGATTGTGGTGTTGCTTTCAGTGGAAATGAAGCCCCAGTAAGTGATTTGCAAGCTTAAAATCTGCATCTCAAGGGCATTTACATCATCAATTAATGTAATATTTAAAAGCTTAGCTTATGGAAATGTGCCTGATGGAAATGGCCGTCCGCACCTCTCAGCAGGAGCTGTAATTACATTCCCAGATGAGAAGAGGCCAGTGTTGAGGAGCTTTGAGAAGATCACCTGACCAACCCCAGGATGTCTTTGTGAAGCTCACAGCTGTGTAACACTGCAGTCAACTCTAGCTCTGGACGTTTTACTGGTGTGGAGCTCACAGGCAGATTTCTCTGTATGTTTTCAGAGGAAATCTGCGACCATTTCTCTGCTTTGTATCAAATCTTTTCGATTTTTATGGTAATAGTCCCTGTAACGAACAGATTTTGCTGCATTTTTATTCCTAACAAAGCCAGTGGTACATGAACTTTAAATGTATGTAAGTGGTCATTTTAAAATGGTGTCATTAACTTAATTATCTACATTGTTTTACATGTTATGAGTGAGTGACTAAATAATGATGAGTGACAAAATAATTATTTTTATATGTTTAGGTCCTTGTGCACTTTTTATTGATAATGAAATGAAGAGGAGGAAGAAATGGAACTGGGACCAGATGCGAGCCAGATTCGAACCTGCACAACTGACACAAGCACCACGGTTCAGTGTGACTGAAACTTACATGCTAAACACTAAGTCACAACTCTGATGGTGACTACAGTTGTAACAGGACTGCAGATAGGTACAGATAGGTGCATTAAATCAGAGAATATCAAAACTACAGTTAAGAGAATCATTAGGGAAAAAGGAGACATACAAGTACAGTTTATTAAATGTATGTGATGCCGGTGTCTAGTTTATGTAGAAAACACAAGAAGAAAACAGTGCTGCAGGTTAAATTTGCCTTGTTTAGGGAGAAAAATCCAGACAAATGTTTATGTGTGTGTGTTTACCTCTCCAACTGGTCTGGCACTGAGACAAAGCCATCGTATTCCTCACGCACAGTTAACCTTTTCATTAAAATACATTGCATAATTATCACGAGACGCGCCGGCATCCTCTATTGTTGTTTAATTAGCCAGTTAATGTTGTTAGTCTGCGCTGCAAACCATTCATTTGTCTTGCTTAAAGAGCCTCTCTCGCCATAACAGGAGGAAATTGAGTTTGTTATTTACTGTGAACAGAGACAAAGTGACGGTTATTAAATTTTAATAAGCTCCAGTTTACACCGCTGGGTTGTTGATGACAGCAATAGCTTTATTACGAGATGCTGATAACCGCCGGCAAGCAGTGAACTGGAGTTAGCGGGGTGATGTGCAGTTTTGTTAGGCGCAGAGTTTCCTGCCTCCACATCTGTAGATTTTCCTGGAAAGATCTGGAGTTGTCAGGTTATCCGGCGGGTAGGTTAGAAGACGCCGCGCTCTATATGTGAAGTTGCAGTCGCGTATTGATCCTGCTAATATTCCTTAGCATTTAACCTTTACACTAGCTGGACGGGATATGAAGTTCCTTATTGAATGTGTACTTTAATGTCCTTCTCCTGTGACGGACCTAATCGATAGCCTCTCCTTCATTAGTTAGAAGAGCTCTCGGTTCCTCCCAGCACTAAAGCTGAAATTTATCTACGTATTCCGAAAAGGGAAACCAGGTGCTTGTTAGGCCGGGTACACTGTCAGTTCTGTTACCGATACATGGTACTAAATCAATATAGTGGACTTCTGGAGTGCCACATTTACTTGCTTGAATAATAATAGAAAATCAAGGGTGACTTCTGTATTCTTTCCTAGACGTTTAAATGTTATTTTCACACTTAAAGGAAAAAGTTTAAAATAAAAGTTTTAATAAAGTTTATAATAATAATAATAAAAGTTTTAATAAAAATCCACCCCAGGACATAAAGCGCCCATCGTTTGAGAAACAGCTGCTTTTCGCTGTGAAAAATGATCAAAGCGTCTGTGCACCTTTAAGATGAAGAGTTTTGAATGGTGCAGGAGAG
This sequence comes from Chromobotia macracanthus, assembly GCA_036877525.1. Classification (NCBI taxonomy): domain Eukaryota; kingdom Metazoa; phylum Chordata; class Actinopteri; order Cypriniformes; family Botiidae; genus Chromobotia; species Chromobotia macracanthus. Next base: position 2,475,678 of record JAZGTH010000012.1, read on the forward strand.
GTTCTGTGCGCTGCTGTTTTTATTTTCATTCCCCTTATGTAGGCAAGATGTTTTTTTGCATGCATGCGATTAATCACCCTCGAACCCGCATCTGCTCCTCCGCACACCTTCACCTGAAATTCCGCAGCCCAAATTGCATCCATCTTCCGCACGCAATCAGCTGACACATTATCTCATTAAAATGTACAAAGAAAACTCCTTCTCTTTATCTGCGATAATCTAATTAGCATGAGGCAGATGGTTTAATAAACGATATCTGTGCCGTTTAGCCTCCCAGACGCCCAGGTGGAGATCCAGGGATCCTCCTCTGGAAGTCTTCTGTCTCCCTGCCTGTGTATGGCTCTCCTGGGCTCATATTATTGCTTCCCCTGCCTGAGGGTAGAACTCAATGCAGAAAGAAAAGCAAAGGGAATCAAACACGATGGAATTCTAATTATTTTGCTTATTAACCAAGCCTAACTAGTTAACAGATGTTCTGAGGTTTGCAAAGTGAATTCATATATTCATCCTTTTATTTTTTTCGTGATTTCAGGTTGTTTGTCTTGTCTATGTGGTTAGGAACAGGGTGGAAATTGCCCGTGGGTGTAGATCAATATCATATTATGCAATCAGCCCCGTTATCCTCACCGTGTGAGTCTATCAGACATGACCAAGAAGAGCAGAAGGGCAGAGAGAGGAAGAGACACCATCATTAAGATGAGGAAAAAGTCCAGTGACCAGATTACATTACAACCCTGTTTTTCCCCATTTCTGACAGTTCTACTGGCTGATAATGAGGGGCCGAACGCTCAGATGAAGTCCGGCAGACAGCCCAGCCATGGTCACTACATCCTGAATCTAGGCAAATCGGAGCTGGGCAGGCAGCCTTCTCTCCGCTCAATTACCTTCCCAACTTTTCAGCTGAAATCCTCGCTGACCGGCTGAGAGCAAGCGTAATGAGAGTGGATTTAGAATAAAAAGATGTGCCCGTCTACAATGGAAAAAGTCAGCCCGCTCTCAGATTGATGGCAGGAAGTGGTGAGAAGGTCAAGGAGAACCCTTGATGCGTTTCCCCACTAAAGGATCAGGCGGAACGGCCCAGTGGAGCTGGACAGAGAGGTGGTCTGCTCAAAGCCAGAGATGTGCTCATAAGCAACATAATTTGAGCTTTTCTTCACGGGTCTACACTTAGAAAAGCCCTTAACCACACCCATTAACACTAGCCAAAGGGAGGTCTTATGGAGGGCAGCCACAGAGTTACTTAAAGGCTAAAGTTGAAGACTTAAGAGAAACATGTTTTCTTTGCACCATAGAAGAAGGCTTTGAATGACTTGAATCTGTGAATGACTTACTTATAATTGTCTGTCCACATGAGAAAAGAAATAAGTACTTTAACATACAAAAAAGTCTTTCTTTCCTGTATGTGAGACATTTTATCCTTTCACCTTAATAATACCTGATTTTAACATCCAGTTACTATTAGCAGCTTCTCATTTCCTGATCGCTTGCGAGCGTGACCTTTGCACCCGTACAATCTCCACAACACGCCAATGAAACCGTCTAATCAGTTTTTGAAACACTTTCAAAGGAAACCGATTATTGCTCAAGAACACACAAAAAAACAAAAAAACAAGATTAGTCCTGCACACTTCGCCTTATGTTAAAGAGGTTAAAAATCCTGCTTTCATTATCTAATGCAAGCCACTGGCCGCCGGCTCTGAGAGGACCTCAGAGGTTAATTACACTCAGTTGTGAACTCAAACAATATGTAATTGCACGCTGGATTAATGACCAGCATCTGCGGTGAGCATGCCAAAAGAAGAGCACAGGTAAATAACAGCAGGTACAACCACAGCAGATGGGAGTTCTCCAGCCAAACAATCAGTGATACGAATGACAAGAACACATGAAAACCCTCTTCACTTCTGTGTGCTGAGGCCATTAACTACTTCCTGTGAGAGTTACCAGTTCAGATAAGACTTTAAATTTTGGCCTGAAGCTGTTTCACACACAAAAGATACTTTGAGAAACATCTCAGTGGTTTTGTGTCCATACAATAGAAGTCAATGGGTGCCACTGTTGTTTGGTTACCTTCATACTGAGTGGCGTAAAGCTATAATAATTAGCTGTTTGTTTAGCTACATTGTGTTATTTTTATTTTAAATAGATTTCCACTTTTATTTTTGCGGTGACAGTCACATTAAAACTTCTTGAAACTTTAATTTTTTAACTTCAAATATGTTTAATGTGCAGATTTGATTGTTTCACCTTTGTCTCTTAACAATTTTCTCAAAATGAGAAAATCAGTGACAAAACATTTGCATTTGTAAAACTGTTTTTAAAAACTGATGTTGTTGTGAAGATGGTTTATACGAATCTTTCAGCTGTAGTGTCATATTTATGACTTGCATGATATAAATAATCAATGTGCCACCGATCCTTTTGTTTTTTTCAGAAGTTAGTATACTTGGTTACCAAGGATACAGAGATGTCGGTAAGCATCTCTGTATGAAGAACATTCACAAGATGAAATATGAGAGAAGAAAACTCAAGGTAAACATCACTACTTTTATTGTGTGTCATTTCCAATCAACCTGTAATTTTTATTTTAATTGTTCAGAAACTAACAAATGTATCTCACGCAATGTGTTTAGTGTATGTAAACTAGTTTAATTTAAGAACAAATAAAACCAGTGATGAGTAATGTATGTAAATGTATATAATCTAGCATATAATGGTATATATATATATATATATATACAGTATACATTTGATCTTGATGTAAACAACATAGTAAACATAGATTAAAACAACAATGTATTATAAAAAGTCCCTGTAAATCACATATACAAGTGTGCATGTCTGCGTGTGTGTGCGCGCGTGAGTGATTGTGTGTGTTTCTTTCCGTTGGCATTTGTGTAGGGTGTCGTTTCCTCTCTCCTCCGGGTGCTGATCAACTCTCTTGTTTACATACAACACTCCTCCGTTTAAAGGAATTTGCATAGTCAATCCCCCCTCATATTATAAATGTAATTAAATCTCTTAACACAGAATCAGCCTCCGAATGTTTTCGCTGCTAAGGCTCTTTCTTTCCTGCTGTTTTACAATTAGTTAAAATGAGAGGGATTCACAGTCAAAGTTGAACCTGCTCTGATCAGCGTCAGCCGCAAGTTTATGATGCACTCAAGACAGTTGCAATTAATGCGCTGCCCTGCTCTGGCAGGTATGCTGCGCCCGGGGCCGCCTCGGGAGAATCATATCTAACTTTTTGCGGACCTCAGTCAAAACTAAACCTTTGCGCGTGGGGTTTGCATTAAGAATATTAATGCCCATATTAATTTTGTATTGACCTTTCTCGCCTGGCTTCATCCAGCAGTCCAAACAGAGAGAGAGGCACTTTTAATTCACAGGCAGAGAGCCTTTGGCTAATGAAAAGAAGGCAGTCAAACAGAGCTTCTCACACGACATATTAAAATAGCAGAATCAATAGTCCACGCTCTGATTATAGCCAAACATTCCCATATTCCCAAACAGCAGGCAGGGAAGAGCAGAGCCCTTCCTGCTGGATGACAGCAAATGAAATCAATAATGCGACTTTAAGCTCAGGCACTGAAAGTAATAGGTTTTAAATATTTGTGATGTCTCTCGTGAGTGTTTTCCAGAGGGTGTCTATTTTAAGACGCATCTGCTGCAGAAACGTGCCAATCTCACAAATCAGGGAATTTGGGTTCTGTGTTCCTCTACTCTGTGGTCCAGTAAGTTATTGTGCTTTGAAACAGCTCAGATGTAGCTCTGTTCATAAGTTTGCAAACCTCTTGTAGAAACGTTTTTATGTTTAATTAGGGGTTTCATAAAAACTTCATTTTTTTGGTATTAAAAATGCTAAATTTATGCTGACTTGCACCTTTTTCAACCTTTTTACTTTTCACATCTTCTTAACATGTTTCCCTCTCAAGTATCAATGACTGCTTCTGTCTCTCCATGTGCTTCAGGTACTGTAAGTTCTTTTGTTTCCCAGCATGCTTTGCACAAGAAGCAAGTGTATGTAAACTTTTGAGTAATTTTATTTCTTTTATTATTTAGTCTTGTGGAATATACTTGCATATCTGTTATGTAGCTTTTTCTGGGTGGTACTAAATAAATGGATGTATGTGGTGATTTAAAAGCACTCATGTATGTCTGTGGGGTGATGTTCAGTCTAAAACTAACAAATTAAATAGCTGCTTCGCAGGTGAATCAACACCTCTGAAAGTTCATTATTTCATCAATTTGCAAGATTTGCGCACGCAGACCGAAGCGTTTGGAGGCAAACCAAACTTTGCAGCAGCAGACAAAAACCGTGGAAGGAGAAGTGTTAAGACTCACATTGTGTTTTTCTAAAGTCGACACTGTGTTTAAAGATCACTCAGGAGAAATTACATTTCTGCTTTGATTTAATTAAAGCTAAATATTGGCCAATCGTCAGCGGCCGGCCTGGCGGATTCTTGACACTGTAATTATCTCCTGAGGTACTTTGTCTTAAAGGCTGCGTTGGAGCGTGAAACCAATTCCAGCGTTCACTCATCAGGGGCCGCGTCGCTCAGTTCTGTTTGCTTACCGTTTCTTTAAGTCATTTCTGAATCGCGCCATTGGATCAAGCGGACCACTTTGTGACTCGTGTCAGCCTGGGAATTAAAACTACGCTGATGTTAATGAAGAAAATAATTCAGTCTGTTTGGTGGTGTCGTAGGTGGTAATTTGAAGACAAAATGTGCAATGTTTACCTGGAAGGCTTTAAAGGGCCTAATCTCTACAACACAATTCAACATTAAACGCCACTCACAGCCCATTTTACTTCCGTAATCGGTTTTCCCAATTTCAACAACTAAAACGTAGGTTGCGATGAAACTGGAAGTCATTGGCTCTTTAAACATAGGCGTTGCGTACCATGACACCAGGCAGTTTGAAGGAAGGGTGTGAATTTGAATTGATTTCTGTTACTTCAGAATATCAATTTTACAGTGTATTAACAATACAGTGTATTAACAAAGTAAACAGTTTTTCATTTGATTTCATGACTTCTGTTTCAGAATCGTGTGTTAGGATCGACCAGCCATGATGTTGCAGCTCAGATGGATGGATGGATGCAGATGTGTCCTACCAGACCAGAAGTAATGTATCGCAGTGATGTAACTTGTAGACGCTGCAATATGTTGCTTTTGATGGCACAGCAGAGTGTTAAGACAAGCCGAGAGTATCCACCCAAACCTGATCTGTACTTTTTCATTGACTTATCTACTCCCTCTCTCCTTCCCCCTTTCCTTCTTTATTTTCTTGAATTATTCAACAATGTCACGGCGGTGACCCATTCCTTGTCAGCACTGTGCAGTACTTGCGAGTCTGAGGCTGTGGTGATGTGAGGTCTGTCTCTCTTCCTTTGCCTTCCCTCTATCTGTCTCTCTCTCCTGGCTGTAATTTGTGTCTGTGACAGCAGGTTGACGACTGAGCGCCAGCATATGTTTGTGTGTGTGTGAGGCCTGTACCGTGCGTTCGCTCTCTCCTGCGCTACCGTGTCAATGTGAGAAGCCTGGAGGAGACAGGCCACGGGTTTTTTAACCTGCCGTTCACAGCTGCGACTTGTCACATTAGTCAACTCGAATTTTAAGAAAATCAATTCCAAAGTTTAATTCGCTCGACTCCCATGGCTGTTCTCCATCCGCACCTTGGCCTCCAGCCCCTCCCACCCCCAGCACCTCATGAAACAGACTCCCAAGAGGCACAAGTCATCAATCTTAAATCACGTCCTCAAAACTAATGGTGGGACTCTGTGCCGGGCCTGCTAAATTGAATTATTAGTGGATTGACAAAAAACTGCTGGGATTATTGTACGGACAGGCAGTGAGAGGCTTAATGACAGGAAGTAGCGGGGGGGTGAGGGGGCGTGGCCAAAGTGGGAACTTGGGAACGATTTGAGAAGGGTCTTCGCTTCCTCCTGTAAATCATCATCTTCACGTTCAGCTGTACAAGCTGCCAGTCTTGGACCTGAAACATGCTATCTGTGCGTCAATGTTAGTGAAGACACTTCCAGCTACGCAAGCTGAATTTCATGTGTCGTTTTCCGAAACGTGCCAAAGCGCAATTCATAACGGAAGCACATGCAAAGTTTCCAAGGATTTTAGCGGAAACTGTCTGTTTCCAAGACCGCTTTTATCTTTCAGGTAAATTACTGTCATGGCGACAGTTTGAAGGGGTTTTTGCTGAACAAGTTACGTAGAGTTAGACACTGTCGACACATTTATAGCTAGCTAACAGGTTTAAAGGCAGAGACATTGGAAGACATCTTTATGTGTTTCGGAAAACGCCACCAAACCTGACTCTTCATCACAGGGAGAACAGCTGACTTGTAGGTTAAAAGATCTTTTAGAGGCCAGAACTCCATGACCATAAAGGAAGAGCGGTATAAATGTAAATATACTAGTATCACCAGGGGCCTCTTTGAAACTTCAGAACTTCTTGTTTTAAACATTGTCTGGGTCGTTCAGTCTGTTGCTGACTCCAGAGTCTTTTGCTTGGTCAAAAAGATGTGGCCTGTATAATGTTTTTGTAGTTTGGCCAGTTTGTTTTTTATCAAAGCAAATCGAAATTCGTTGTCGGCCAAAATTGAAACTTATTATCTATAAACTTCATTATCTGCCAATTATTATCTGCCATTGTGAAATTTTCTTTGTTAAATATTTTAAAGCGACACGTCCCACAATGATAGCACTGGATACGCCCGTGTCACACTGATGTTTTTACAGGTTTTCCTCCCGCATGTTTGTGTTTAGAGTTACAGCCGTGCTCCAGCGCATGATGGTGATGGATGAAAGTTGCTCGCTCCCACAGCGCTGCACTGAATTAAATTGAAAGCTACTGTTGATTCTCCCTGTTACTGCCTCGGAATCAAGTTTGTTAGAAATTGATTTAAGCCAGGGGGGTCTTTGTGGAGAAGGCGGCAGCGATTTCCTCTTGATGGGAAGGGATGATTAGATTTGTTTTGTCTCTTTTTTTCCTGTTCTGGTGTCAGCAAATCACATCAGTTCTCTCCCTTGTCAACACGCGCTCCTTGTTGAGCAGTCAGAGTTAATTTGCAGATGTGACACTTGTTATTTTTCTTCTCTTTTTTCCCCTCACAGATCCCCTAAAAGCCAGACGATTCCAGTTCCCCCTTGCCCCTCTGTGGAGGCTTTTAGACACCGATGGCAAAAACAACTGTGACTTCCCTCGTGCCACTGTTGAAGGTTAGCAGTACATCTACAAGCTGCTCCTGTTTACCCTGGATGAGGGGTTGGGAAGCTACAGCATATTTTCTTCTGGGTTGTCATCTTCTCTGCCTTTGTACAGGATGGCTTTCCTGTGGGAAAATGGAGCTTCTGAGTCGTCATTCATCACAGCGGTTCTGGTCTGTTTCAGCGGTCTCCAATGGCTGAAGTCTTTCTCCTTATCATCCATCTTCAGGCCAAACTCTTGTGTAATGGGAGCGCGGATGGTCTCGCCTCAACACTGCAATTAAACCTCAACATCTCTTGCCTAATAAACAAGCACCCAAAGTTAAACTGGATCAATTGTAGATACAGTGATGGTTATCACTTGTCTTCTATTTATTTCAATAAAGGAACATGACAGTACCTCTGCGTGGCTTACCTGCGGTCCGCAGTGCATCGCGAGGTGTCAGTCAACGCATCACGTTTTTTCAGAAGCTACACTAAGACAGAGTCCTGTTTTGAAGACCTCAGTCCTTTCCATCTGATCGCGGGCGAGTGTTGTAAACCTCCATGTCTGTCGTCCACAGGAGATTTGTCAATACGCTGAACCATATAGATTCTGGCAGCCGTACATCAGGGACAGAATTTGCCTTGAAGTTCTGTCGTTTCTCATCTTCAACGTCAGCCTGTGGGCTTGAGGACAACATATGTTCTCTTCATGTCGCCCAGACATGGCCCCAGCAGTCACATGACACATTATTGAGTGTAAACGCATCACATATCTCAGCTTTCTTCAATGCTAGCAGAACAGATGGTTTCAAATTACCATCCCACAGACGCTCTGACAAACATGCGGTTCCCCACCACCGAAATGACAAAGTCATTAATTGGAATGGGGTAAAATGGTGATTTTTCTAGAGTGCCCAGCGTGAAGGCCTGTCTGAAACTCACAGATGTAAAAGATGAAGCTGTTGCCTTCAGGAAGGTGAGATGAAAATCAATGCCCTGCGATGACGACTCCTCACTGTTTGGAGATGCTCTCCTCTTTAAACAGAAAAGAAAAGCTCTTCCTCTTTCTCCTGGGGAAATCTTTTTTGTCCTTTTAATGGGGCTCTGTGATGGTCACCCCTCTGCCTGTGGTAATTATGCCAATTTGAGGAATTGCCCTCGACTATCAGTGCTTTCCTCTCGTTTTCTCAGTGTGAGATTTCATTGATTTTACCACCCAAGAAGCTAAACTTAACATACTCATATTATAAACCTTATCTTCATGTAGACATAACGATTTTATTCTGTTGTCATGAGCTGAATTTCAGCTGTTGTGAAATTGTAAATTTAACTATTTTTAAATAAGAATTTGCTCCTTTAACAAGTACTGAAGGAAAACTGTATTAATTTTATTACATTTACCTAATAAATGTGCAAGTCTGTAGTGTTTTTTAAGTATTGTAAAAATAGAAAATACTACATATTTTGAGGTAACGATCGCTTGACCGTACATTAAAATTATTCAAATTATGCTATGTTCATTTATTTTATAAGGTAAGGATGAGACTGTGCAGTCATAAGAGTGACATGAAACTACAGCCCTGTAGTTACGTATGGGCCAGCTGACTAGAGCAACGGCCATATTTACAGTTTAGCAGTTAGTATAAAAACTTTATAGTAAGTTACCCCATAGCCAATCGTTCTTGGAAACACAACAATGTAATCAGTTCATTTGTAATATTTAGTGTTTCAGTGCAGGAGTAATGTGCAGTCGTTCAGTGAGAACGGTGATCTCTGGCTCTCTGGATGTGTGGGACTCTTGTTAATGTTAAACAGAGATTACTTCTTTCATGTGCTGTACAGCGTGGTTCTCGCCTCTTCTGCCCCCTTCAACTATTCAGAATTAATACTACCCTCCGCTCTGAGGCCTCTGTCTGATATTAGCAAAGTAATAAAGAGGATGAATTTTTTAAAGCATATATTGTGAGAGGGTTAATATTAGACTGTTATCAGAGAGGTCGAGTGACGGGGGGGAATTTTGCTGTCGCTCGTAGGTGCTGTGTGATTTTGATAGTCATTATTCATTTAGCTTATTTTATGTGTCTGAATATGTGGCACATAGGCAGATGGTCCTTTTATTTCACTGTGAGGTTTTAGTTTAGATGGTTAATGGACAGTTGCATTTAACAAATTAAATCTCGTATTTTCACACTTTTTACTATGGGACTGCAGGAAAATTTGACTGCTAATTTTCGTGCTAAAAATTCCAGTCTAAATTGGTTGTACGGTCTTCACTGCTCTCTCATCCTGGTTTAGCTGGTCACCAGTTTGGCCAAGTTGAGAGAACAGGCTCAAGCAACCCGGACCAGCAAACTCATGCTGGTTTAAACAGTTTTTCATCAGCAGGGTTTGGACCATTTCTCCTTTTTAAAATGAACTTTGAAAACTTTGGCAGCATCTCTTTCTCCATCTAACTCTCTAACATCTCAGTTCATCTCACTTTTTTCTGTTGTCCTCTCTCACCATTAATCTTTGGGTAAGGCTCTGATATCATCCATCTCCTGGTCGACTGTTCCCTCAGGGTAAATGACTCCAGAGATCCGGCGACCTCCCCCTGTATCAGCTTGACCCGCGTCTTGTTTGCCATTTTGTGTACGCCGCTGTTTATTTAACAAGGTGCAGAGTGAGAGGGCCTTCCAGAGACGCTGCTCTGATAGTAACCCCGACACCCGAGCTGAATAATAACCCTCATTATGGAGTGTCTGACAGCCTCTGAAAGAGCTGATTTATGAATATGCTGGGAGCTGAAGCTGCTGCTGACTCCCCTTCTCGTGCTGCCACAACCCTCCTCATTTCTCCTCCTCTCCTCTCAGAAGAGGTGTGCTGGTGATTACAGCCATGTTACTCCAGAGACTGCAGGCCAGTCTGATCTGATGAGCTCTGCGATCACACGCTATTCAGCCATTGAGAGCTACAGCTTAAAAAAAAACTTTTACTGATCGACTGACTGATGGATAAATGACAGCGTTATATACTGAAGTTTAAAGTCACAATTAATATTTGTTTTGTTTTTGTTGCATCATTTCATTGTCTTGGTAGTTCAATTTGAAAATGTGAATAATATTAAATTGACTTTTTCTAGTAAGGTTTTTTTTCTCCAACAAAACATTTCTGTCAGAAATACATCACACTATAGATGACGGATTGAGAAGTGAACGTTGTCGTTTTTTTTTTTTACGGTTGTTACTTTTCATACTGTAAGTCGGCATCTAAAAAGAATTTAAAAGTTAAAACTATTTCTTTTTCGAATAGTTGTTCATGAAATTTTAAACCCACCCATGAGATGAAACCTTTTTAAATATCACTCATATCAAAGGCCGTGTAAATAAATGATGAAGTATGTATTTCTTTCTCTTTTTTGACACCCCAGCAGAATAAATTAAGAGGAGGAGGTTGGGATCTCTTGGAAAGCTCTGGGTGTGAAGAGGCCTTGAGTCCGGGCTCAGCATGCCGTGGAGGTGGGCTGTCCAGCAGATATGCATAAACACGGGCCAGGGAGGATGAAAGCTGGCTGGCAGATAAAGCTATAGCAGTCTGTCAAATTCCTGCTGTGTCGTCCCTGATTTATGACCGTCACAATTGGACCCCCTACCAGATCCACCTTCAGCGGGGATGTTTGAGCCGCTGGTGCAAGCAGGCTGCGATACACACAAGGCAAAGACGAACCGTTAATAGAAACCGGGCCGCTGGACAGTTGATCAGTTTCCAGTAGACATGTACGGTCTTTGTTTTCAAATGCTGCTCTAATGACTTTATGTAAATCTGCAGTTTGTGTATTAAGAATTGTAACAAATGTTACAAGTTTGTGCCCATTAGTTAATCACGTATTTATTAACGTGTTTAGGGTTAAATTAAACTATAGACAGGGTTCCAATATAACTTTAACACCTGCTAATGGTCGATCAATTTACTTGAAATGTAACTGTATTAACTAGTTTTAAAAACTGTATTTTGCATTAATCAAAAATATTATGACTTTTACAGTGAGATTATTTAGCAGTTTTATCAGCTCCTCGCAAAGCTTTCCTTTCATTTTTAAAGTTCAGACATGAATAGGGTTACTGTTAACGGTTTTCCTCTCTCATTCTGCTTCTCAATAATTACTGTACCAAACCCACAACTAACCCACAACATGATGCTGATCCACTATAAACAAAACATCCCACAAACATCTCTCATTATTCTGTGCTGTTGTCATGTCATTAGTGTAATAATGATGTATGTGTGGCTTCCACCGTGACAGGGTGAGGCCTGTCACACTGAGACCTGAGGACACACTCGATGTCTCGGAGAACAACTCTCTCTCTCGTAGGCAACATTAGGAAGTCTGGATAAAAGGTAAGGAACAGGCTTTATTAACTTTAAATATGCATGATGTTTCTGAGAAAAGTGCAGTAAGGCATCGAGAAATGTCCAGAAAGCTTGACTACTTATTTCTTCTTTTTCTCCCCTCTTCATCTCTCCTCCTCAAAAATTGTAAATAATTGAAAACAGAGAAGAGAGAGAAGGAGGGAAAAAAGACGCCAAGATTCTGACGCTCTCTGCATAAACATCTCCTTATTAGTGACCCTAGAAGCCCAGGGACAAAACTGCTGCCACACATGCACACACAGTCGCCGATCTTTTGTCTTCACAGTCACTTTGGTTTGACTGAAACACCCTGCTGGGAGTCTAGGGGTCAAAGGTCATTTCAGACTATATTAACCTCTACAGATGAGGTTTGGGGTCTTATAGTGACACCATAAATGATAAAAAAAACAATTATGCAGCATTGTATGAGAATTAATAACATATTAGCAACCTAAAGTTAATTGTAGGCCTCTGTGGGGACTGGGCGGTGATGCAGTATATACAGTAGCTAGGTGAACAGGTATTTTCTGTCATAGAACTGTATTGATACACGCTGGTTGGTGATTATTTGGCTATTGATTTGCCTTTAACCTGTTAAGCACAGGTCTCGCTAGCACTGCTGGTTCAGCTACTAAAGGCGACAACATGAAAGAAACCGGCTCAGTCAATTCTAATGAACTGCAGTTCAGAAGTGTCATGCTGATCAAATGTGATGCCTTACATAAAATACAGAGCATGAATTTACAGAGAAAGACTGAAACAAAGACCAAAACAGAGAGAGAGAGTTACTATGTCTATGTGAGTTGTTTATATTCACAGATTTATTTGCGCTAATGAGGCTTTATTCAGGTTATAATCTAAACTGAAATGAAAGAATTAAAGGGGACAGCCCACCCAAAAATGAAAATACTGTTGTTATTTTCTGGATGTGTTTCTTTCAATCAGTTGCCATAAAATAATTCACAGAATACAGAGCTCCACCTTCTAAATCATCTTACACGAGCAACAAAGTGTTCATGTCATTTGTTAGAGTAGCTGGACATTCTTATAGTCGCTGGATAGACATTCGTTTTATCGTTTACCAAGCAATGACACACACACACACTCAGCACTGAAAGTGTCAGGTCACATGGATAAACAGCCTGTATTTACGCTGCATTATGATACGGTCAAACATCAGTCGTTACTCGAGAATGCTGAGGTATTTATGGCTCTCACTCTCTCTCTGCTATTTATTATGGCCTGCGTTGCTTTATTATCTCCTACTGTAGCTGGTGATACATGGACTCTCCTGTGAATTTTAATTTCAGAATTGTCCAGGGCTGTAGAAGAAGGACGTCCTTCATGCTTCTCTATCAGTGATGAATTAACACTCGACTGGTTAATGAATGAGCCTCGAACGTTTTAATGCTGTTTTAAGGTGCAATTTCTGTTCATTTTCTAGCCGCTGTTTTCTTATATTCACGTTCAAACTGTTGTAAAGTGATTGGCAACCGTAATCAAAGATCTGTCGATAATGAGTAAATATTGCTTTGTGGTATAATTGTTTATTTGCATTATTAATATTAAGATTGGTAAATATAAAATGTTTTTAATTTATAACGTGTTGTGTTTGATCAGATTGCTATTAGCACAGTTTTCTTTAAAAACAGTAATGCATGAGACTCTACCTCACTTTTTAAAATTTATTTACATTTTTTACTTTTGGTCTTTTCATCACTTTTATTGATAGAAGAGTAAACAGAGGACAGGTTATGATGGGGAATATTGACACGAGCCAGACTTGAACTCTCATCGTTCACACAAGCACCATGGCTCAACATTTTAAAGCATGTGCCCTAACTAGGCCTGGCTAGAAGAATTAGTTGCAGATTTTTAGTGGATTTTCATTTAAAAATGTATTTCACCAAACTAAAGTGTTCTCAGCCACTTTGTAACTGTGTCTGTCTGTTAGTGTGCATCGCCCTGCTTGCCGTTTGTTAAAGCTTGTTTATGTTTGAGGGTGTTGATACTGTGGAGTATGGCAGAGTCAGAGGCTCTGAGCATTTTATTGGAAGGCGCTGTAATCTTTGGATCCACACAACAGGCTCGGCGCACGTGTAAGTTGTCAGCGCATTTACGTGCAGTCTAAACTGCAGCATAGCGGTCTAAGCAAAAACCTTGTGTTAGAAAACCGCATGTTTTACAAAGGTTAAATTACCGCATACGCTTGCTGTAGGGGCGTCTGGGTGCAGCTGGAGTACATGGTGCCTTCCTGCTCCACTGGGTCGATTATTCTCAGGTATCGGGAGCCAAGAAAGAGGATTATTCCAGAGCAAACAGAGTTGTCCGTTTGGAAACTCCAGATGCATTTATAATTACAGGATCAGCAGTGAGGTTTTGGCGCAGGATGAGCTATCACCCTCTAATGAAGGATTTTACACTTTAAGGGTGAACGCTGTTAGCTGAAGTTCTCTCCCCTCATCCACACCTCTCTGTTCCCCCGTGTTATTAGCGATGGGCTCAGCTGACCTGTTGGAGAAGAGTGATAATTGTATGCTTTGTCTGTCTCCTGTGTCTGTTAAAGGGTTAAAAATGTTGGGAAAGTGGGTACCATTGACCTCTGACCTTCTTCACAGAGCTCCCCGTATCAAAGACCCTGTCATGAGAAAAGGGTTCTTTGTTGTGGCCCTACGGTACCATCTCCACTCCAGACTGGAGTACCTGCTCTCGCCCTGTACACCAGAGCAGGGTTAGGGCACCCACACAGCGCATGACTCCTTTTAAGTGAGGTTTTCATCATGAGAGCATCATTTGTGAATAGCAGACATTTTGAATTGTTAAATGAATCTGTTTTTGCTCTTCAGGTGAATGTTTTTGTATCCGCGATCAAACCAGTGTGACCTGCACCTCTGGGCTTCCAAAATCCCACCATAATGCTTTATATTTACATAAAAATCCTTTCTGAGAGATTCTTTTAATTAATTAGATAATAAGACAAATACGTTGGAATAAAAGAAGAAATGTAGACATGCTTTCGTGCCAAAAGAGAAAAAGAAAATCTGATTTATTTCTATGAATCAGTTCAAACTTGATTCAACAAAATGCGTAGCATAAAATTCCCACATTTTAGCGTTGAAATTGACATTTTAGCGTTTTCATTTAAATGTGCATGCTGTATATTCTGCTGTTAATTGAGAAGTATTGTTGTATTGGGACATATAAATGAAAAGTGATTATAACTGTTATATTCCTTCTTATGTTCATTTTAGAAAATACAAGTATAGAAACCCTGATCATTTTAAACTATAGTTAGTTGCATGAAAATTTTGAAAGAAGTTGTTCGGTCAAAGTAATGGTTCCTCTGACTGAAAAAAATTTTTTTCAAAAGAAATTAAATCCAATTTTCAGAAAATACTAATTTATAGAAAAAGGCTGAAAGTGTCACTTGCAATTTTTTCTCTATAGCCAACAGCTTGCATTTGAAAATGGTCTGAAATTATGACTTTTTTTATGTATTTGTTTGTATTTATTTCTTTTACACAAAATTATAATCACTAAAAAATCTGTTTGTTCTGAAGCTTTTTGTTTATTTGGTCGTGTGTGTGAGAGGGTCTGTAGTGATGTGACCTCTGCTACATTATATGAATAATACTCTACACATACAACACTTACAGTAGCTGTGAGCTCAAATAATAATGATACATCAAAGGCTGTAGGGTTTTATTTTCGTTGTAGTTTTGAAGTAGGTGCTCTCTTCCTCCAGTGTGTGTGACACATGAGGGGGTTCCTGCCAAACACACTGGCTGATGTGTGGCGCTGCGGTGCACGCGCTGGAAAAGGTCACGCGTTTGAAGCGTTGGCCATTATGTTGGTGTCACTGCATGATGATGTATCGTGGGGGCTGGGCTCTACCTGACACAGCGAGCACGAATATGATTTCAGACGGCATTAAAAATTCAACAGCCTGACCTAATTACACTGTAATATTCAGATGAGGGCCACCCATCACCCTGAGAGCTTTTTTAGGAATCCATTCTAATTGTATTTAGTTTGATTCGTCAATATCACAAAACGTAACGTCTGATATAACATGGTGCTTTAATTATAGAATTACATCGTTTGTTTATGTCTTCCTCCTGGTTTTACGCAAATATTTTTTTCTGTAGCTTCGGTGGGCTTTTGCGTTCCAAATGTGATTTCTAAAAAAAGTTGTGTAATTTTTTTTAGAAGTCTGAAGTCAACAAAGTTTTGCCCTGCGTCCCAGTTCGCTTATTATCCATCCTAAATAGTACTTGAAATAAAAATAAAAGATGCTACACAAAATGAATAAATTAAACTATATGGTAAACATAAGAACTAAAAAATGAAGAAATGCTTAAATGAGTTGAATTTGAAGAGTTGAATTTTTATGTGTGTGATTTGTTAACGATCACAATGTTAAATGTATATAGGCACTAAAATGTATACACTTTCCCATAACAAAAACAGTACATGCTTTTAGGGCAAAGTGTAAGTAGATAAACTGGGACGAAACGCTTTAGTTAGAGTGTCGGGTTTGTAAGACGTCAGGTAGAAATCCTTATTTACAGCTGTAGTCTCGCTGGAGGCCCACGCTCTCTACTAAAGTAGCGCGGGATCCGGGATTACACTAAAGATAAACACTATCTCTGCACGCAGGCAGGCTTGGTGAAAAGCCCCGTGTTTCCTGGCATTGTTCTAGAGTTAAATCAATTCCCCATGGCATTCAACTCCCTTTCTTACCCCGCTGATCTGCGGCGGTTACAAACAGCTATCATTTGCATGAGAAAAAGAGAGCTGGGATGGAAAGACTGGCGTATTATCAATATTACAAAGTGTTGCAGGTAGCTCCACTGAAGTCAACTAGGAGCCGGGCTTTTCATGTCTCTGTGCATTGATTTAATGCTGCTTAAAACGAATTGCAGATCAATTGAATTACCCAGAGGCAGATTTAATGAGCCGCGCACCGCAGAGCATGTTTGTGCCCCCGTCATCTCGACAGAGAGACTCGTCACTCTCCAGGAATCATTTCTGGTGCTGTGCAGCGGTCACGACAACAGAGCAAAGTTTGTGAAATTAAACATGTAGGTAGAGCCTTTCTGGTATACACCAAACCACTAAAAAGTCTTCTTTTTGGGATGTACACCATGATCTTGGCTGTACCATGTACCATAGTATTCTTTAAAATACCTTCTTATAGTATTAGAAAATGGCCTACATGAACTCTATGGTAACACCATAATTCTTTTTGACATGTTTTGTGGTAATACTATAGTATTCTTTGAGATGGTTTGGAGTACTGTCTAAATATATAGTACTGTATATGAATTTGATACTTCCTGAAACTGAATGAAATTGTGTAGTGTAGACTCTAAAGGTCTTGGATAAATGTCTCTGATTTTCTGTTGGGTCTAGAGAAGGCAAACCCATCTCAGCTTCTTGTGACATCTCATGACTTATTTTGTATATTTCATATGTGATGTAATGGCCAACTTTATACATCATGTCATCTTTCTCATGCCCGTTTTCCATTTCTGGATCAATCTCTCCACAAGACCCACCGACCCAGATCGGGTTTATCTGATTCTGGCAAAAACTAGCCAGAATGACAAGCATGTTTTGAGTGGATCTGTACCATCATACAGAGAGGCAGGATAAATGTTTATCCTCAGCTGCCGATCCGCACCTGGGATCAATAAAGCTTTTCTCTGTGTTAATCAGATTGCCTCAGGATCATGTAATTACTGTTTCATATCCTGTTACAGTGAACAGAGGGAGAACCGCCTGGCTGCCAGCTCCTGATTTCAGCTCTGTCACTGGAGCCGTGTTTATATCTGCTGGAGCTGACCGCAGGACGGCAGGCGATCCCAAGGGCCAGCTGACCGCAGGGGTTCATACAGCAGTCACTGTCACCCGGAGAAGAGCTCTAAAAATCTGATCGGATTCCTGGTTGGATCAGAGAGGTAAATGTAGGAATGGAAAGATCAAAATGAGAGCGTGTAAGGAAATGAACAAACCAAAACTAGAGGCCTGTTGGCAGTGTTTTGGAGAAATGGTTTAAGCTTTATGGAAGTCAGGTGGCTTCTGCAGAAGTTCTGCTGGAGTCATGTTTCTCTGCTAGTTTTATTAGGCCTGACCCAACAGCAGTTTATCATACAGTAATGGAATAATAAAATACACATTGAAATGTATTAGTGTCACTATAAACTGTGAAGACCCAATAATATGCACAATTATAATATACACAATTATAATATGCGGCCAACAACCCCCCCGTCACCAACTTTCCCCATTACGCGCGTTGGCCACCCGAGGATCGAGGTTCGAGTCTCACGTGCACACAAACGCAGGAGGGGTTCGTGAGGCTCGTTTCAAAGCTTCATAATTGGCGACGGGTGTTGCGGACCCGGCGCAGGGCCGTGCTGTATTGCCTCCCTCATCTGAATACGCACGGTGCGCCATTACGGTACGAGAGCGCCTTTAAAGAACAGCTCAGGTTGGAGATGCCGAAAGCGCGTCGACAGCCCTGCTGTCGCACCCTGCCATTACCCTCCCTGTTCTCCACTCTCATCCTGCTATTTGTTCCCATTAAAAAACCCACGAGAAGGACCGCAATTCATTCTGGCGTATTGTATGTGGTAATGTACACGATTAAGTAGCGGTATATCGAAACAAACCTTTGATTAAATGTATTTGAATCACAAAGAAACAGCAGGAACCCTCCCTTGCCTTTGTTAATGAGGACCTCATTGTGTTACCTGAGCTCAGCGACTTCTGGGCCTGTGGTTTTAAAGGACCTTTCTAGCTCTCCTGCTCTAATATTAAATCAAATCAACTTGGGAAGAAAAAAAGGCTTTTGTTCGCATTTGAATAATTTGTACATATTGTTAGTTATATTGGCTGATCTGGTAACAGTGTGAGGCAGGGAAGAGCATTGTATTTTTCCAGCATGTAGCTTTAATTGGCATTAAAATGATGGCTGTGTTCAATAGTTATTTATTTAGGTTTACTTTATGCAATTAATTTATTTGTGCGTTTACGCATTCATCTGATTCAGCGTGGTAATTCGTGTTCTCGCCCAAATTTGAATACGACAATGCAAACAAACAAAAACAAACTCGAACCCCGAACCCCTTCTGCATCGAATGTGATTTTTATTCCAAAATGCTCTGCAAGTAAATATACCGCCCAAATGAAAAAATCTCTTATATAAAACACAAAACATTCAAGCACCCAAAATATACAACACAAAGGCCGTGCTCAGCCATACCGTGCAAATATGTGTTAGTATCGCACTGTTTGCATAATAGATTAGAAATTAGCATTTTGGTTCATTTTCCATGTATGCACAGTGCCCTGGAAGAAAACACTCCATGCATATCAGATCAGCCAGCCTTACGATTTGCGCAGTATATTATTTGACAATCTAAAATGTGTAATTTGCATGAAATTGCTTAATTAAAACACAGTCACTTGGGGTATTAATTTCTTTGTCTGGCGACAGAGTGCAGTGCAGGCAGATGTAAAGGGCTGTCAGAGAGGAGCGTCAGGCAGAGCGAGGGGCGACGCCGTCCCAGCACGCTGCGCCTCGGCTGGGGAGGGCACCGTGCCCGCCTGCCTGGTTTGGGCACGCTTGGTAAACGGAGGCCCCTACATTGACAGATACAAAGGAGAGATGAAGGGTTGATGGAGGAGGGCAGCTGGCCATGTGCCATCACTCTGAGAGTTGGCTACATTGAACACTACATGCCTCTTCGACACGCTCACTGCTTGTACAACAGAAAACACACCAGGATGTGTCTGGAAAAATAACTATTAATGCAGTTTATTATGTTTAGTTTTGCCAATGAAAAACACTTCAGCAGATTTACCAGGTATTAGCAGTAAGTTTGACGAAAAAATGTGTTTTAGGAAGCAAAAACCCAGGGGAATCATTTTTGTAAATATCAACTTTTATACCTTATTTGTATTTAAAACAGGAGAAATAAAATAGATACAAAGTACACATATGGCAAGTGGACAGAGCTTTAAAAGTAACGTGTCAGTAAAGACATGGTTTTGTCTTGGATGAGAATTTGGAGAGACATTTGAGATATTAAAAAGATCTTTATTTGTATATTTGCTGTTTGAAGTGAAGGATACAGAAGTTACAGTTCAACATTAAGTTCAGATTAATTGATTGGTGAAAATTGCCAGACGTTTTCCATTTATTAACCGCAAAAATAAATATATTGTTTTTACGAGGATATAGCAACTTAAGCTAGTTTTGGAAATGCTAGTTGTGAGATTAGTTTCAATATAATTACTGTATCATTATGTAATGGTATAATCATAATAAAATAGCTGTTTTGGGAACAGAATCTGACACACCGAAGGAATCAGTCCCTCCAACACGTGCTCTTAAAAGCTGAAAGCTGATTGGTTAATTTTGACGTGTCAGACGAAATGTCCTTTTCCAGTTTGTGAAGTGTCACTGTATTTCGCAGGCTGTACCCTTTTGTCTTAAATATCAAAGGCAACATGAGCACATTAACATTTGAATATTTTTCAGCGTTCATGAGGGGAGATCATACAATAGGGTTGGTGTGGGGGGGTGTAGGGCTCAGTGCAGTGAAGTAGCACATATCAAAATGAAAGAGCCCTTTCTCTCTCTCAATCGCTCCCTCATTCTCTCTCTCTCACACCAGTGACTGTCTGTGAAGGGGTTCCAAATCACAGCCTTTGTACCATTCAACACATACAAAGGGTTGGGTGAGAGTTAGCAGGCAAGACCTAATTAAAATCCTTTAACAGAGAGAGAGAGAGAGAGGTGGCACACATTTGGATTGTAAAGGAGGCTGTCACTGGGTTGGGCCGTCGACAGCCACACACAGACTCGGTGACAGCTCTCCACACACGCCGTTTGCTCAGAGGCTCTTAATTGGCTCTTTGATGTCCTTTAGAAAGGTGCTAGAGAGGAAATTTTATTGTCGCCCACTTTCATACCGCCTACCAGCTTTGACTGTTTATGATTTACAAAAGACATGCCTCTGTTTCTCTGTTTCTTGCTGTCTTTTCTCGCCCGCCTCTCTCTGTTTTTGTATGTAGGTGGGATGGGTCAGGATGATCGATTGAGGGTTATTTTTTGTGTCAATTCTTTCAGCGTTGGTACTAAACTCGCTCTCTCCCTGCAAAATATATGTACATGTTATTTTTAGCAACAATATATTTATATATTTTTATATATATTATATAGAATATTATTCAGATGTTGATGATGATAACATGTACATGTTGACAGAATCTTTCCTATTTATTTATTTTTTGGTGAACTGTCTCTTTAAGACCAACTAGTTAAGTGGTCACCCAAGCAACCCATGACTTATAGTTTTTGCACATCCCTACTTTTAAAATCATTATGCTGTTAGCTCGCATTTTAATGCTGGGGTCAGAGCGTCTGTAGCTTCCTGCACTTAATTCTCTCCCCATAAATTCACAGCCATCGGAAGGGGCAAATAAAGAGACCCTGCGAGAAAGTGTGTCTGTGTGTGAGTATGTGTGTGTGTGTGTGTGTGTATGTGTGTGTGTTGTGTGTGTGTGTGTGTGTGTGTGAGGCTGGGAGGGCCGAGTCCCCGCTGCCAGTGTTGATCAAATGAAAGAACGAGGGCAATGGCAGCTAATGTGGGAAGCTGTTTAGTGTGAGGCTGCCTTTTGAAATGATGATGATAATGGATTCAGTCCGCTCATTAATGGAGTCCGAGAGCTCGTTAGAGCGAACAAACAAGCCGGCCTGTCAGCGCTGGAAATGCCAAGTGCCGGCAACTGTCTGTGTTTTATCTGAGGATGCCACATTCATGCTATTTACCCACCTACTCCACCCCCGACATCAAAGCCAGCGGGTGGAACCTGCGGAGCTCCGTCACAGTCACCCTCAGGGCGACTCGGGCGGCAGTGTCTCCAGGTCAAGAGAGTGAAATCCCTTCTCTACAAACAGGTTTATTATACCAATGTGTTTCCTCACACAGGCAGTAACTAGTGGGGTTTACTTTGTATTTAAAGGTAAGGTGTGTCATTTTCTTCTTTGGATATTAAAATAACCGCACCTGCTTCCCGCTGTTTGCTTGGCCAGGCCTACCTGTTTATCTGAACAGAAGACAGGAAGTGTTTTTTTATTTTCCTGATATTGTGCCCATGTTTAGCTAGAGATGATACAGATACACACTTTTTTATTGTCTCATCTTAAGGTGCAGACCTACACAGGGTTGTGTACATCAGGCCTGAGACTCAAGATTTATGTTTTCTCTCTTTTTTTCCAGGCCCAGCCCTTCTGACGTGGACCCTGGATCAGAATCAACAGTTGTGATCGTACGTGAGATTTTGCTGGTAGGTTTCATGTTCCTACATAACCTTCAGTTAAAATCTTAATGAATTTCTTATATGTTATTACGTTTCTTTCTCTGAAAAGAACAAAATTATTAACAGAGTTCATCTCCAGTGAAACCACACTTATAAAGCAGAGGAAACGGGTTGATCTCTTTTATTTCCTGCATCCTTCAATTAAACATTGGCTGAGCAAAACTGAGTCATCTACTGTATGTCAGAAGAACCTCCATTCCCTTCCATCTTTGAACCCATCAAAAAATAAAACGACAACATCATGTCAAGGAAGTTGAAAGATCAGAGGACTTTGGTTCCAGAGATAAAATCAGCATTTCACAGAAGTTTTAGCTTCCAACAAGCACTAATGATATACACACAGCGCACGCTGGCTATTTTTTCTGGTTCAGAACCCACCTTATCTTTCCATAACAGATCTTCACTAATCAGGGCAGAACTGCCTCGTTTTGTGATTCGTGTCTCAGCACGTCACATTTTCCTCTTGTATACACGGTAATCATACAGTACCTCTCTTTATCAGAAATTAAAGGTAATAATGATTAATTGTAGAGAACCTTTTTCTTCGAGTGCAACACAGTGTGAAGTTTTAGATAACACTGTTCTGCATGAGAGAAGCATTTGATCATGTTACACAGTTTTTTGAAAAGAGACACACCAATGAAAAGTCATCGGCCATTAAAGTCACGCAGAATTACTCGGGTGGCATTAAGAAGGTTTAAGAAAGAAAGAAATGTTTCATGCATGTGGGATGCATAAACATGATGGACCAGCTTAAGTAGAAAATGAGATCTGATGCCGTTCGGAAGACGAGACCTCGGAATGCGTTTCAATTGAAATATTCATATCATTATAATCCAGAGGAATATGTAACGAGCGTATGATATTTTATTGAGGAGGTTTTAAAAATGAATGCTGTCCCAACTACTTAATAAAAACCCTGCCGAAGCTCTTAGCAGTCGCACTGAAAGCGTTTTTTTTTGGTGTCATGCCAGCAGAATCTTCCACAGGTTCCCACACGCTCATAAAAACAGTTTTCTAGTCGTATTCACTTCCGCTTTGAATCGTCACGTTGTTCTTGTGCACATATTTTTTCAGAAAAAACATCATCAGACAGCAGATACACATTATAATTTCTCTCTCTCTCCTGTTATACATGTTCACCTACTGTACCTAAATAAAGACACACCATATAGTCTTGTACTGTGTTTTTTCCTTGAAGCTATAATTACTAAACTAAAATGAAATAATTTGCTTAAAAAACATTTTGTATTTTTAGAATTAGAAAAAAAACATGTTTCTTTCATCAAACTGAGACGTCCCAAGACGTCCCTAAATGATCCACTGGACTATAAAACTTTACAGAAGGTTTGTTAGAGAACTCATGGGGGCATTTTGTCCTCAAAATAAGGGGACATACCAATGTCTTTTTTTTATAAACAAATGCTAAATAAATAAACTGCTAAATATTATTGCTATAGACTGACCCTAATCCATACTTCTATCAAAACATTACATTTTTAAATTCCTAAACGTTCATTTTATTTCATTAATGAAACATTTCCAGGGTGTCTCTAGAAAGATGTTCTGTAAGATGTAGTTCACTTCTGGAGACATTTTTCAGTTTAATCCTCTAGATGCAGCTGAGCTGAGCAAATAAACTGACTTTCCAGGCCTGATAACACACTTCATGTTAGTGGTCCAGGTGTGATGAAGTGAGTGCTGTGGTCTCTGTAGTGTGCGAACGGCAGTGCACACTTCATGAGGAGCTGAAGACAGACTCTGTACTGCAGTACAGCTGTCATTTCCTGCCTGTGGTTCTGACAGCTGTACTGCCAGCCGAGTCCTTTATTTGTCTGAGGAAAACTAAGACAGACTGAAAGAACTCTGCAGGTGGATCATCATGATACAGTTACAATATATTAAGGTCAGTAAATGCCATTTTAACTTTTCTCTACTTTTGGAAATGTTTCTGGTCTTCTTGTGCACAATTTGTCAGTACAAATTGTTCCAAAAACGTGAAAGAAAATAACACTGAACAACCTCTGGACAATGTCTGTTCACAAAAGTGAGGTTAATGTGGGTGAAGAATAATGAACAGAACTGACCGATTTCATCTCAAAATCTGACTGGTTTTAGTCTTTAGACCAACGGGGCTGCAAGATGATTTCAAATGATTTAAAACAAGCATTAAAATCAGCTAAACAAGTATTAAAAACAACACAAATCAAGATAGGACAGATAGGTGTTTTTATCTTTCTCTAGGTATGCAAAGCTGTAGAAAAACTGATTGGGTATAAATTGTGAGTGGGAGGGGCTTCGGTTATTGTTGTGGATAATGGGGGGCTTGAAGTCACAAAGGTGGAGATCCATTGCATTAAACATAATAATTATACATTACTGACGTATTTCACTCTATGGTTTGCTGTCCATTGTTTTATTTCCTCTGTTGTTGCAGATTTCTCTGTATTCTCGCTTGAATTCTCTCACCTCAGACTCTGAGTGTTGATATCTCTTCAGAGGGAAGATTCGAGGAAGGAGGTGCGAGGAGGAGGAGGAGGTCAAATTAAATCGCATTCCCCTCCTAACAGGGAGTCTTCACTAATTATGCTGTGTGAGTCTTTTCAGAAGGCAAGTCTTCTAAATGGACCTGTGCTTACTGAACCCTCAGTCGGGGCTCCTGACTGCGCCCGGCCGGGCTTGGCTGCCCCACTTCCTGTCGTTAATTATCTTTTGTTTGCCCTTGATAATCCGTGGCCCGCCGTGCCTGTAATGAAAGCTCTGAATCACGACAAAGTGTAAAAAACAATAGCTTTGTCATTACCCCATCATCAGTGCATTATAAATAATGAATGAAACGTGCATTAGGCAGGCCGAGAAAGAGTTTATGAAAATGACTTGTGAGAATAGATGAAATTACAACTATTATTACTTTTTCTTTTTGATGTAGTGCAGAGTAATTACAAAATTGTATAAAAGGAATCCCATTGTTCGGCGAGAGATATAAAAATCAAATTTATGTTAGGAGGGAATTGTGTCTCAGGTTGACAGTACTTAATGTATGATTTTAAATAACATTTTCTTAAAAACATCCCTTTCACGTTTAGAAGGCCATCATTACTGTGAGAACGAAGCGTTCATTTTCACACGTGGTCTAATGTGAATGTGATCTGAGCAGGCGGGCGTATACACGCGCAACGACGAATAAAACCTTTCGTGTGGTAAGCATCCATTAAACGTCAGCCTGGTACATTCGCTCCTTTTCGTCCCTGATTTTCCTTTACGATCTTCATAAATCTGTCGCCAAAACTTATCAAGTCACGTCGATAGAGTCTGTTGGGCCATTAGTTTGCTGTAGGGCCTTGTCTTTTTTTGGGGGGAAATATACATGGCCTGACATCAGTTATGGATTAGGCTACATAAATCTGATTTTGATACGTTGGTTCTCGTTTCAGATGCCCCATGCTGAAGGACGGATTATAGGCTGAGGTGAAAGGACTAACGCTCAGGGGCCATTGAGGGTCAGGCCAGGGGTCTGCAGTGACACAACACTTGGAAACATTAGTTGTGGTCGTATGCTCTTATTGTGAATTTAACAATAATAACTGGTGGCTATTTTGATATTTCAGTATTGCAGCTGCGACTTGCAACAGAGGCCTCACAGGAAAGCATGTTCGCAAACTCGACAGCGTGCGCTAGCAGAGAGCTAGTGACTAGGATTAGCCAGTCAGAGATGCAATGTGAGTGCACTGTAAGATTATTATCGTGTGTTTAATGAGAATACCTCAGAATTTGATAGCGCTTCCGTTATGTTGGATGGCTTCGGCAGACATGAAGGAGGTGACATATATTCCAACAATTCCTCATTTGTCCGTGGAAGTTTTCAAACTGTGGAAATGATGTTATTACTGCTGTGCAGCATCGCATTGGGTGTAATGTGCTATTTGCCATGCCAGTGCTGGGTTTTGCAGATGGAAATTAAAGGGAGAAAATTGCTACTAACTACTCAATTACAAAGCTTGATGGTGATGCTGACCCCGGCCGCCAGCGATGGCACCGCCGGGCCAATCACGAGGCCCAGATGGCATTAAATTAGAAGAGGAAAAGGGGACGAATGCACATATTCATTGCACAAAAGACATTTGAATTACCTCGGACGCTTCAGCTTCATATCGAACAATTAAGTTGAATGATAAGGTTTTATAGGACAGTTTACAGGCAACGTGCACACGGAAACCAGCACAATGAAGAAATTACCTCAGGTTTAAAATCTGTCAATTAAAGGGATTCTTATTATCCCTCCATAACAGTCAACTTGACACAGTGTACCATTTATTTAATCCCTTTATGTGCCGTTTCTATGTGCTCATGTTACTTTAAAGTATGAAGGCAAGGTGTGGAAATAGAACTGAAGTTTATAAAGCAGCTGTCTGGTATGAAGAGACCATCATACATAGCAAATTACCCTGGAGATGCTCTGCTGAACTTAATTTCATAGAAATCAATTATAGATCTGGGTATTGGATCGCTTCTTCCTGAGACAGACAGTTGTTTGGATTCCAGCTTTAGTGTTGATTACATCATGATCTGTGTACAGAGCATATATTATTTATATCAGAATTCTGCACAGGAGAAATGACAATTACTGAAGGCACTGGACTGATTAATGCCATTGAGTTTTACTCTGAGAGCCTGCGTTTGAAATCATTCTCTCAGAAGTCTTGCTGATGAAGTGACTCTATGATAAATGTTATGGCTTTGATATTTATCTCATTTTTCATTTATAGTTATAAACATCACGAGTTGGCAATAAGTATTTAATATTTAAGAGCCTCATGTACAACTCAGAAAACTATTTCTTGGGATTACATTTTCTTTGTTTTGTTTCTTTTAAACGGTTTTGGTTAAGTGAGAAACCTGTGCGCACTGAATCCTGGAAGTTGAATAGCAGTGGACAATCTGATTGGAGCCTGTGATTTTCATGGGTAACCGTACACATTACATTACTAAATCCTGACTAATGTAACAGGACTCAGTCAGATGGTCTCTGGAAATCTCTGTACAATGCTGAGGTCTTTATTGGCTTCTGGCATCATTGAAAAGCTTTGACTCTTTGTTTGTCCTGTGGCCTTGTTGAGATGTTTCATGGATCGTATTCAGCAGTAGGGCCACAAAACTAGCCCAGAGTCAATAGCCCATAATTCTCTTGTTTATCACCAGATCAATTGCTCCACTTCAAAGAGAAGGAGAAAACTAATTGTTTTAGGAATAATCTCTCTTTCTGTGTGCGGATATGGCATTGATTTGCAGAAATGGAAAACGATTCTCTCTCGAGACGGTGTAGTGGGCGTACGAGAAGGCCTGCTTTTTTTGTTTGTGTGCATGAGTGTGTTTATAATTCACAAGAGTGCCCGTAAGTTTTGTGAGCTTGCGTCAGACACAATACCCATCAGCCAGCCTAGCTGGATGCTCCACAGGGCAGCTAATGTAAGCTCAGGAACGGATGACGGTTCAGCTGTCACACATTTCACATCCCCAGACAAAAATCTTCCTCATTTAGACATATCATGTTCTGTTTAATCCTTCTTCTTGACTCAGTTTGGCTTTTTCTTGACCTCAGATCTTCTAAAATGTCCTTTCCAGAGCTCCAGGCTCGGTTCCAACACGTTAGTCATTAAAGTGTGTTTTGGTGTAACCGGCAGTGGCTTCAGGATATTTTCATTTATTCGTTCTCTCTGCCCTGTGAAAAACAGCCAGTGTGGCTTGACTCACATGCACACAGGACTGTCCTCCTGCTCTGCGGCTGAAAACTCTTCCTTTTGGGATCAATTACTTGGCAACAGGATCTTTTAAAGAGAAGCTAAACTGGTTAAAAGTCCACACAGTGTCGTGGGTTTTCCCTGTTTGGGGTTCTTGGCCTCTCCATGGCTATTTATTAGCATATCATATTTAAAGGTCAGTTACTGTTTTACATAGGCGTTTTATTACCAGAGGTCAGTCGAGCCGTGTGTATTTTTTCATCGCAAGCATAAAATGTTGCATTTTGGCTTTTGCTTTGAAAACATCGACATCGTGTGACTGTTATGTCAGGGGAGAACTTGAGCGGCTCTGTTGATTTTGGCTCTAAATGTAGCATTAGCTATACTACGACTGCATTGTCATGCAATTTAACACATCGTCGTGGCTTAGGGAGTCCTTTTATTGAAGTGCCGCGTGGAGAATACCCATAATTCCTTGGGAAGGTATCTCTGTGTGCAAATCATCTGAGAACGTGCACAAAGAGAAGGTAGTGTTCGACATAGCCACTGATCAAAGAGGCCAGAGGCTGGTGGAGATGGAGCGGCTCTCCTCCACAGATAAAACTGTATTATAGCGTATTAAACAAAACCAGTGAAGGAGCAGACGATTCCTGCCTGTGCTTTCAGAAGTGCTAAATGCAGAGTCCCAACAGAGTCTATTAAACCCCCATCCTACATACTGGTACTGAATTGTAAGAGAGAGAGAGAGAGAGAGATATCTCACTTAGCTTCTTCCTAGAACAATATTTAAGCCAGATATTCAATAACGCAGGGCTACAGTGTGTGAGTTTGGCTTACTTTTCATAAATGCACCAGCAATGCTCTTTGTGTATCAGATGTTAAATTATGGTTACAATAGAACTCTTTTATTTCAGAAGAGCAAGCAAAATCCATAATATGTCCCCTTACAATACAGTAAAGTGCAGTGATAGTAGTTAGTAGTAGTTTTATGAACGTATGGAAAGGCTATTGCACAGATGTTATTTACAATATTATTTACAGGTATACGGATTATTGTTATTTACAGATGTTCAGTTTGGGATGTTATGAAGACATATACAGTTATGTTGGGCAGTGTGGAGGTATAAATGAGCAGCTTCACAGCACGCCACATTTTGAGCAGAAAGCACGGCTAGAATCAGATTAATTTGGGCTCTTGGTCCAGCTGTAAAGAAATGTACTGTACTCTGTTATTACGTCTGACAGAAGACACTTGATTAGGTAGTTGCTGAATAAGATAATCAAAAGTCGAATCACAGATATTTTCATTTTGTTGTGGTTTATGATCTCTCCCTCTCTCCCTGTTTCTACGGCATGTTCTCTCTGAAAAGTGTGTAATTACAAGCCGCCCAGGCAGATAAACAGCTCCTGAGGGCCTCTTCACCTCACACAACAACACATGCAACATACTCCCAATCATACGGGTAATCATGTTATTGAGGCTGATGGACGCCAGGGCCATTACAAGGGAGGCAGTCAGGTGGGTGGAATCAGAGCTGCCACCCAGCGATTCGGCCGTGAGAGCGGTAATGACTACTTAAAGCTGTTTCTGACTACAGCTGTTTACTCTGAGAGGAAAAAAACAAAAAATTGGCCAATTAGAGCATTCTGGTCTAATAAATGTGTCTCTCCCTCTGTCAGCCTCCCTTCAGTTCCTGTATGCTCAAAAACATCGAGGCAACATGGTGCTTCCAACCAGTGAAGTTGTCATCGACTGGTGTGATTAAACAAGGTGATAAAATTTCTGTGTGTCGTCTTGTATGTCACTCCTAGTTTGTTTTATCGACCTTTCTTTAATTGGCTAACCATCTCCCTCTCGAGTTCAAAAATAATGAATTGATTTGGGCTTCAGTCTACATTGGTGATGGATCTTTCAAAGTTCGTCTGTGTATTTGCTTATTTTCTTGTTTAATGAGCACACGTAATATGGATGGTGTTGCGTTCCACTCCGTAGGCGTATTTGTGTGTGTCTGTGTCCGTGTGTGTGTACGGAGGACGTAATCTTTAAATCATTAAAGTTTTCCCTTAAGATACTGAAGTTTCCTACTAGCAGGTATGTGTTTGGATGCACAAAACATCTCTGTGAAACCCTAGCTACAATGATTCAAGTTGTCACAACGCTATTTAATTGCGTAACATTAAGTCTAGCCACAAGTTCAGTTACTCTTCCTTCTCTTGCTCCTGCAGGTCTTATTCAACTGAAATTCATTACTGAAACATGACACACTCTCGCTAGTACATGAGTGCTAGAGAAGAAGAGGAGAAGATGGCAGATTTACTGTTCAATCCATGGTTTTGATCCTTTGGTTTCACATGTTGGCTAGTTTGCCCCCTCTGCTGAGGGCTTTAACTAAACCACTGATGAGGTAAGAAACGCTTTCAGTAGCTGTGTGTTCTGCCCAAATACTTCTTCAAAAACATTTATTGTATTAAGAATTTTTTAATATTTTGTATTATTTAATAGTGTTATCGAAATATGTATCTTTTTTTAAATACTGCCAGCAAGCAAACACAGTACAGAACACTAGCTAGATTAGAGGGTAGTTTTTGGACAGTAGCTTTCGTTAAATGAACCAAATTGTGATGTCAAAGTTTACAGCTAAAGCTCTAGAGTGAAATGACAGATAGAGACTGCTGAGAGAGGAAAACACACAAAACTTTAAGACAGGGATCTACTGCATGACTGGCGCTCAGCCACGCTGACTTTGATTAATTACAACCGCTCTTTCTCTCTCTTCCATCCTGACAAACCTGCAGGCAGCCCTGTACCAGCACTGGAGTCCAGGAAGCTCTGACACTTGTTTTTTCTCCAGCTGCACTCATCTCACAGCCTGATTCTCCCTCAGGATGTGCTTCTCACAACACATTTACTGGAGATACACGACTGTGGTCTTTGTCCATGAGGATGTGGAATTCTGCCCAAAACAGACCATGCTGTATAAATCAGGGGCGAAAAGTACACAGCGGCCAATCCATCGTATTAGTCTTGCGAGGCTTCAAGCGTTTGCATTGCGGGCCCTTTTATCAGTCATAAGTGTCTAATTTATGAAGCGCTCCGGCCTTTGGCTTCAACCAGCATGAAACCACTAAAAGTGAGACAGGAAAGAACGCAACCACGTCGTTTTATTTAATGCAGATCATTTTGTGGCATTAAATCTTGGAGAGCTTTTTGCAGCTAGAAAGCAACGCTAATGTACGAATTCAAAGATGCTAATGTCGGTTTTGCGTGAGCTGTAATAGGCCTGGAATTAGCAGAGATAGTCTGTATTTGCATATCACTTCTGTAGCGAATGAAGTTTTTAAACTGCAATGATGTCGCGGTTGGTAGATGTTTTTGTTTGTTAAATGCACACCACCTCTACCTCTGTCTTTGGGATGATATGTAGGATTTTTGAGGTGTGAGGGTGAAATTGGCCAGATGTGAAACCACGTCATTAATTTCCTGTCGTGAGGTCAGAAAAACTGTTTAAGGAAGACAGTCAAGTGTTTGAGCAGGAAACGTCAAAATTCACCTAGAGCTACGACTTCCTAATAAACTATCACAGAACCATCAATTACAAGAGGAAGCGGTTTGGAGAAGTTCTTGGTGGCTTTGAGGGTTTGTGAGATTATTAATAAAACGATCCTTAGTGGAAAGGTTAAGATTTAGTCTGATCCAAATATCAGCCACATCTCCATTGTTGATTGTTGTTAATAAGACCTTAAAGTACAGCAGAGCTGCGTACCGGTCGCATTCCAGTGAACGTTTTCTTCAAATACAAAATGACCTTCAACTAAGCTGCAGGCACATTATTGTAGTCGTATTGCAAGGCTTGATGAACAAACGTCATGCAGCGTTTACATGTCGTGAATACGTTCCCTGTCCTTAAAGTCGCCTGGTTTCCTGGGTGGGAAGAAATGAAAAAGCAACATGGAACTGGGTTGCCGTCGGTCTCTATGGGTGTTTAACCAAGCACAATTTGCAGCTTCAGTGAGACAAAGCTTGTGATCAATGCATAATAGCTCCTTATTAACCTCAATTACCACAATTAAGCCAGACTGCCACTGAGCTGCTTTGATGACTTAATTAATCTGATTCAGTGAAGAGGCCACAGTGTCCCCCCCATAGTTCCAAACCTTGACCGACCATGTGGCTGCTGTTAAAAGCACATCTGCTGAAACAAAACATCTTGCTGGCAGACACATGCCTCCACTCTGTGAATGAAAGGCAGCGCTCTGCTCTGTGATGTTTCTAATGAATGGTACAAAGCCCCTTGGCACGGTGCCTTATTGGGTGGCTTGGATAGCTGCCCAGTTTGTTCGCGGCTAATTGCTTAATTGATGCATTGTTTTAGTGGCGATATGAATTGCTCTCATTTCGACAACAAAAGGCATTACACTCTATTAGCGAGTCACGGATCTCTTAGCGTGCTTGTTTTAAAGATTTAAGGCCATTGTGGGCACCTTTAGATTTTGTGCATCAATGCGATTAGCAAACACTCTCGGAGAACGTCACGCTCTGTGAATAATTCACCGCGTGTTAGCACGCGTCGTCCTGCGAACTGAATAAACACGCCTGGAGCCACTTCTGGCGACATTTCCTTCTGTGATTATTTCACTGTACGTAATGAAAATAACCTGTCTGCTTTAGCATTTAGCCGAAGATACATTCGCGTCCCCCCACGCTAACAAAAAAACACAGTGTTTACAGTTCCCTCTTCGCAGTTAAAGGAAATGAATTGGCATTTGACTCTGTGTTGGAGCTGTTTAATTAGCAGGCTAAGGGTTAATAAGTTCCTCCTCTGGCACTAGAGTTTCTCCTCAGGAGAGTTGACACTTCCATAATGCATTCCCTTTCCAGCTAGACTCGAGCACTTCCACCCCCACCTCTCTCTCTCTACATATTCCCACTGAAGTCTGGGATAAAGAGCTGTTTTCCCCCTCTCTCTGCTGCATGTTTGTCCCCAGACCCTCAGAGAGCGTTCCGGAAAGTCGGCAGCCTCTGTGGAGTGTCTTCTTCCAGGGGAGCTTGGGGAACTGGCAGGGATGAAGAGCAAGCCGGCCACATGGAGACACGCTGTTACTTATTCATCAGCTCTCAGAGGCTTGTATGCTGTAAACACGTTCCCACACAACACAAAGAGTGAAATAACAAGAGCTCAGCCCTGACAGGAATGAGTGCCGGGCAGGTTGTGGATTCTGTGCGTTGTCTGTGTGTACTGTATGTTTGGAAAGGAATGACTGAGCAGCTCCCTTGATCACACGGTGCTTTGGGTGCACCAGTCTGTTGTGCGGGAGATGTTGATGCACGTCGCATATACAACACAAAAGTCTTCGCCTTTCATCGCGAAGCGTTATCTCTCCTGCGACCAGACAAATGCCGTTTTGAAAATTTTAATACGAACTGATTGGGGCCATCCACGGAGAATGTCCATAAGGGGCCCTGTTTTTGCGAGATTTGGGATTTCACGGTCTATAAAAAATAGCATCCCCCCTCTAAACTTGCTGGCTATTATCTCGACAAGACAGCGGCATACCTGTCTTTCCCCCGCAGCGCGACATGCCGGCATTTACATGAGTGTTGTGCAGCAGATAGGAAATTACCTGCTTTGTGATTTGCTTGTCTGCTGCGATTACAGCATTATCATAATGTTACGGTAAGAGAAACATACCTACGAGGGTGTCTGGCCTTCCCCGTGCTGCCTCTCCACCCCCTCCACCTGGACCCCCTCCGGAGAGGAGCCGGGGCCCGTGCAGACGCGAGTCGTGCTGGGCAGGTGGAGGATGCGGTCGGAGGCATCCCCTCGGGGAGATGGCGGGTGCAGATGCTTGACAAACCCCCCGTGTAGGCATTCTGATTCAATCAGTGCTTTCTGCTGCTGCAGCAGCAACGTGCACCGGCGCATTCTACTGTTACCGCTGCAGCTGCTGTGGAGAGTCATTCAGAGTACAGTGGGGAGCAGAAGAGTAGGTGGATATCAGTTCAGTTACATCAGTGAGGCGTTTTATGATCAGTTTGTTTTTATTTTTGTGCTAACACGTTAATGATGCTCAGTATGAAGTTTGTAACTTATACCAACCTCAGTTCGAATGCTTATTTCTTTGTGGTGTTTACTTGACTTGAAGGGAGCTTTGGAAACTCTCTTTGTTCCTTTTGAACACTTATAGCTCAAAAACAGAGGTGGACACTGGCGGACAGATTCGCTAGATGGAAGGGTTACATTTATGAGTTTGAACAAGGTTTAAAGGTTGTGGTTTGTTTCATGAAACTCACTACAGTGTTCACTTCAAAGCGCCTCCTGTGGGAAACTGGAGCATAGAGATACATCTCTGCTGCTGTCTGTTGTATTAAGTCTTCTCAATGAAGGTTCTCATGCGTTATTATCAGAGTTCTCATATCGCTAATCGAAAAGCGTGGCTTCCATATCCTCTCTGTGCAGAATAAGCACTACAGACTGCATACAGTGGCATAGTTGTAATATAAATGAAATGAGTTCTCCCAGCTGATTTCTGGAATTTTGAAGTTTGTTGTTGTTTTGCAATACAAGCATTAAATTGGTGTAGAAAATAAATCAGATTAAAATGTTGAAATTACTAAGTAAATACATATAAATGTCACTCATCACATTTAGAATGACTAAAAACCAGTTGTTTTTCTTCGTCTGGTCATCTTGAATGTACTATAACGTTACGCATGAAGCATTCCTGCAGTAAAACGTGGTCATGTGTTTCTATCAGCTTTATTTTCTGCATTAATTCAGTGCTTGCACTGGGAGCGACGCGCAGCGCGTTTGAGTGTGTTTAGCAAGCCGTCACGCTCAATTAGCGAACAAGATGTTACAGGTTACATTTAAATGTGGATTCAGCAGTTAGAACATCAGACGGAGGATCTTATGAACAGTGAAATATTCATGATGTTTGTTTAAATGCTCGCCGCACGCCGTTAAACTGTTTATAAATTCTAATCGGCTGCTTTGGAGGCCTCACACTCCAGTTTTTGGCGGTTAGCAGTGATAGGAAATACAAGCGAAGGCCTGCCAAGTCTGTTATGTTACACCTCTGAAGTGCAAATGAGCATTTTTTCCTCCAACTAACACTACATTATGTTTTTATGAAACAGCAACATCAGCCGACTCATGTTTATTTCACTTCAGATTAGCATAGCGCTAAGAGCGAGCATGACAACATAAACAAGACGATGTTAGCGCTGAATTTTGCTACAGTTATCTCAAACATTTGATCTTCCACTCTTTTTCCTCCCAAAGTGGCCTGTTTTTATTGGTCGATGAGATCTAAAGACGAACAGAACTTCAAGTCTGTACAAAAGTGCAGGTAACTC
Source organism: Chromobotia macracanthus (assembly GCA_036877525.1). NCBI lineage: Eukaryota > Metazoa > Chordata > Actinopteri > Cypriniformes > Botiidae > Chromobotia > Chromobotia macracanthus. Next base: position 2,510,768 of record JAZGTH010000012.1, read on the forward strand.
CAGGCAGCTAGCGGCTTTCATCTCGTTAACGTTAGATCAACTGTTTATGGTGCTGGTTCATATTGACCGCAAATACAGAGAGCGTGTTTTTACACCAAAGAGAACCCCAGAAGTGTGTGGGTGTGTTTTTCTGAGTGAATGTGGGCTTTGGGGGTTGTTATTTTTTGCTAAGGTCTGTCTTTCTCCCTCCAAAAGCTCTGGCATGGTGTATCTCTGCCTCTCTCTTATTGAAATCAGACTGGAATCAGACTTTGATTAAAGGAAGGGGAAGCTGGCTGTCTTTCTTCCTGGGTGGTTGATGCTGTAGCCTGGAGAAATTTGATTTGGATCTAGCTGATGTGACTAGATTAAGATCATAATTAGTGGCATGCAGGATGGCGCTGATAACGACTCGGTCCGGCTCTCTGAGAGGATTAAAACATTTCCAGGACGCGTGTGCATCGTCGGCTGACAGGGTGGGCAGTCCGTGTGTCAGCAAGACATGAATTTCACTGCTAAACATTTCACATCATGTCAGAATGAATACCCAGCACCGCGTGTAATGGGCGGGTTCGATTTGGAACCTGCGGCCTTTGCAGGATCTTGCTGATTACTGCACGAGGCTCAATTATGCTTGTAAGACTTCATTAGGGAGAAATCAAATGAAGTTCTGTTGGCCCAAACTGTCACCCCAGTGTAACCCTTCAGTGAGCCGGTGCAGTTGTGTCCTCGTAGGGGCAGAAAGAAGAAGAAAAACATTTCCTGTTTTTACTCACGAGCACGTTATTAAGAAATTTGTGACGGTGAGATGCGGGTGATTTGGTAATATCCTGTGACAAAAGCTAATGTGATGGGGGAGATATTAGTGAGCGCTTGTTAGGACAGGCTGTTTTTCTCGGGCTGTGTTTAAGGAGAAAATAACTCTTCTCCGTGACATTTTTGACTGGAGCCCTCGGGGCGCGAGAGGGGAACGGGACAGGGTAATTGCACCAGGGTTTCCCCTTACTAAATTAACCTCCACTCGCAAATTTATTGGCCTGCTGTTTTTAAAAATTATTTAAACTTGCGCTGCCTTTTCAATTTTTTTCTCCAGCCAGAACTGGTTCCTTTATTATTATGTTTTTATTATACCAGAGAGGATGTTTGGAAGTGGAGACGGTCTGGATAATTCATTCTAGACAGGATTTGTTTTTAACTGCTCACCTGTGGAAATATACGCTGATGGGTTGTCATGACGACCGGGTTAAGTCAATATTTCTGCACGGGTCATTGAAGACGCAGCCACTGCACTGTATGAGGGTGATTCATGCAGTACGGGCGTCATTCAAAAAAGAGTATATGTTTTACATTGCTATCTGTCATCACTGTAAAGGTATTAAACTATACTATATTTATGATAAATACTTATATTTGATTCATTTGGAATGTGAAATTAAATTTTGTCATTACAAGTAAACTTATTGACTTATTTCCTTTGTTTTTAAGCTTCCTGCTGTCTCAAGTTGGAAAGAAGTTGGAATGAAGAGGAAGGAACAAGATGAGGTCAAGAAACTGGCTGGACTCAAACCTGTGTTTTCTCTAAGCAGTTTAGTCGTCTGCATGGGTTCTAACCAGGGTCCAAAACGTGTTAATTTTGGGAGGAAAGAAAATTATCTTCATTCTTTAAGATGTACGGGTCATGTGACACATTTTGTTTCTCATATTTACACATTGGTGGTTTAATGTGACCATAAGTATTTGACATGTATTTGGACAAGAGTCTTAAGTTTTAGTCTCCTGATTTAAAAGACAGTTTAAATGTCTTTGCCAAAATTGCTTTAATTTGGCCCTTGTTAATTTCGGACCCTGGTTCTGATCACTTGACAGTTCACAGACAATGCTTTGTTTAAATGTTTTACGCATATGTTGAATTTCACAGTATGTTTTTCAGAGCAACCCACATCATCATCTTCAGCGACATTTTATGCGATGTTAGAATCGTCACGCTGTCTCCTAATTGTCTTTTCCCAGAATCCCCTGCTGTTGACGCTTCACTGCTGGCCGTGTGCGATCTAAACGATTGCTTTTTATGGCGCATTAAAAACGATCATGTGAAAATCTGATGTGGAAAATGCTAACACTTAAAAAGGATATTAAGACATTAGTTCCCTGAACCGGACCTCAGTAAACCTCCTGACAACCTTTAAATACAGGTCAGATAAATGATACAATCTCTCCACGTCTTCCGTTCTCCCCTCCTGAACATATTAAACTGCTCTGCGCCCGGTGTAAGCAGACTAATGGTGAGGTGTCCGTTTTGATGGTTCTGTGCTGATATATGTTGGCCGACCATTGAAGCGAGACAGTTTGAATAAACATTAATCTCAGACTCCCCCTAACTCGAACACAACTGTCCAAATCTCGCAGCGGAGACAGCCGACAGGAAACTGACAAGCAGCCAGGAGAAGTCCAGGAAACGGTCAGCCGATCATGATTTACATGCTCTGTGGCATTTTGGCCGGCTGATGGAGAAAGCTATCAGTCAGATATATTTGACTTCTTTCCTCTGGCAGGCCCTCGGGTCACTCTTATGAGCTTGTATGTAAAGCACTCGTTTCATCCTCGTTTTATTCTGGTCTGTGTTCCATCAGTCGTTTAGTTTCAGAGCTGACCAACTCACCATAGCGTCGCCAATTTAGTGCGTGGGTCCTGACAAGAAGAGGATGTAGTGTGTTGTCATGTCATGTTCCGCTCTGCAGTTTTCGGAGGGTTGTTTTTTGTGCCTCCTGTACCCACCAACAGACCCTCCACAGACCCCTACCAAAACAAATCGCATATTCACGAACAAGCCCTCCTGAAAAATGGCCCTGTTGTGCCAGCGGTTTGTTAATAAGCTAGAAGTGTTAGCAGGCTCGTAATGAAGGACTGATATTAAAATGAAAGGGTGTTGTAGCACAATGACCCTTCAGTAGGAGAATAACGGCTTCTCATAATAGGCTCTGTTGAGTAAGCAACCTGGAAGACAAGGTTACAGTGTGGGAAAAATAAAAGCTGTCCTCAGTGCGATTTCACAAGTCAATAAACTTCTCGGTGTGTGCGTGTGTGTGCGGCCACCATGGTTATGCTGATGCGGCTGTTTTTAAAGAGTGCGGACGGCAGGTTCCCTCCAGACGTTTGTAACGCATCAGATAGAAAAGCATCAATCTCTCCCTTCCAAAGTGCCCAGAATTTAACACGGCCAGAGGCAACGCTGAAGAGGAGAGCAGTTAAATGTGCAGTATTTATCTCTCTGAATTCTCTCAGTAGGCTGCAGGGCTGAAATTGATATGGACATGTTTCAGGGTTTTATTTCACGGCGTACTGCAACTTAGCCGGCCTTTCTTTCGGATCCACTTATTTATTTATCGTCTGTTTTCTTCGCCCTTCCCGTTTGTAGCAGTTTTAGTGTAAAATGAATTTTCACGCAGTCACTTGAACACAAACACAATAAGCGAGGTGGTATTTCACGGGAATGCGGAGAAATCACACTGTAAGTGCAACGTTAATAAAATGAAAATACAGTGTAGGCCCGGAGAGAAGGACAGTTTGTGTGTGTCTGTGTGTGAGACAGAAGTGAGTTTTCTGTTGGACCGTAACAAGCTTCTCCAAACATCTACTTGTTTTTCTTCTCATGGTCTCACTGCGAGTACACAGTCAAGTGCATCTGGCTCTCTGCTTCTCTCCACGCACGGCAGACTTCTGCTGACACCAGCACAGAAACATCTTCTTACAGCCCTTCACAGTTTTCGTCGCTGAACAGTCACTGGTCCATCACTTTCCTCAAACCGTGCGTTTTGAGTTTCCACCTCTCTGCAGCCGATAGTTGACCGCTGCTTGTGTCCTCAGTGAGGAGCTCAGAGAGTTGAGGAAAACTGATGCTTTCAGCTGATTTTACTCACACACCCAGGACACAGTCCAGTGTTTTCTTATTCACAATAATGGGACCTTATAATGAACGTTCTGTGTTAAATATACGTTGTATCAACACCATGTGTACCATATATACAATATATTTAGATTTGTTTCTTATATGTTTGTACACACGCACACAAAGTCGTTTCAAACACGTGCATGTTGTGTGTTAAGATGAGACTAAATGTATACATGGTTTGCATTAAACACGTAAAGTTATGTTTGCAGTGCATGTGCAAGGATACAAGAAAAAGCAAAATGCGTTGATGATAAACGTCATTCATCTTCAGCTCATATGATGTTCATTGTTCATGTTTACAGAAGCTCATATGATGTTCATATGTTCATGTTTACAGAAGCTCATATGATGTTCATATGTTCATGTTTACAGAAGCTCATATGATGTTCATGGAAGCTCATATGATGTTGATATGTTCATGTTTATTGAAGCTCATATGATGTTCATATGTTCATGTTTATTGAAGCTCATATGATGTTCATATGTTCATGTTCATGGAAGCTCATATGATGTTCATATGTTCATGTTTATTGAAGCTCATATGATGTTGATATGTTCATGTTTATTGAAGCTCATATGATGTTCATATGTTCATGTTCATGGAAGCTCATATGATGTTCATATGTTCATGTTCATGGAAGCTCATATGATGTTCATATGTTCATGTTTATTGAAGCTCATATGATGTTCATATGTTCATGGAAGCTCATATGATGTTGATATGTTCATGTTTATTGAAGCTCATATGATGTTCATATGTTCATGTTCATGGAAGCTCATATGATGTTCATTTGTTCATGTTCATGGAAGCTCATATGATGTTCATATGTTCATGTTTATTGAAGCTCATATGATGTTCATATGTTCATGTTCATGGAAGCTCATATGATGTTCATTTGTTCATGTTCATGGAAGCTCATATGATGTTCATATGTTCATGTTTATTGAAGCTCATATGATGTTCATATGTTCATGTTTATTGAAGCTCATATGATGTTCATATGTTCATGTTTATTGAAGCTCATATGATGTTCATATGTTCATGTTTATTGAAGCTCATATGATGTTCATGTTTGTTGAAGCTCATATGATGTTCATGTTTGTTGAAGCTCATATGATGTTCATGTTTGTTGAAGCTCATATGATGTTCATGTTTGTTGAAGCTCATATGATGTTCATGTTTACAGAAGCTCATATGATGTTCAGATGTTCATGTTTGTTGAAGCTCATATGATGTTCAGATGTTCATGTTTGTTGAAGCTCATATGATGTTCATGTTTGTTGAAGCTCATATGATGTTCATGTTTGTTGAAGCTCATATGATGTTCATGTTTGTTGAAGCTCATATGATGTTCATGTTTGTTGAAGCTCATATGATGTTCACGTTTGTTGAAGCTCATATGATGTTCATGTTTGTTGAAGCTTATATGATGTTCATCTTTACAGAAGCTCATATGATGTTCATCTTTACAGAAGCTCATATGATGTTCATGTTTACAGAAGCTCATATGATGTTCATGTTTGTTGAAGCTCATATGATGTTCATCTTTACAGAAGCTCATATGATGTTCATGTTTGAGGTTTTCTGTGCTAATCCACAGTCAGCAGGAACCTCTTGAGCAGCAGATGTGCTTCAGCAGAAGCGTGAAGATCTGAACAGCTTGTGCGTGATTTCTGCAGCACGTTTCCTCTTGCGCGCCGGAAACAGACGCGGGATTATCAATCTTCATTTGGTAATCCGTGACGCCGGTGTGTCGGGCATCCAGCGGAGACTGAAGCGGGAGAAGCCCGGGGGAGCGTCCGCCTCCCCGCCGCCTCTCCTCCACCTCTGTGGGTCGCGCAGGTGCGCGTCGTCCGCGCTCATTAAGGCGGAGACCCGCGGAGCAGCGCGCCGCTCGGTGGAACCGCATCCCCGCTGACGGCAGCCTCTCTGCGGGCGCCTCCGTCGGCCCGGGACGCGCAAACACGGTTAATTATTCAAGCACTGAAGCAAACCCACCTGAGACGCCATCAAAGACCCATTTAGCTCCTTTCTGGAGGTCTCGCAGTTGTTGGACACTTTTATAAACTGCGTTTTTTTGGGTATTTGGGGGCGTTTTGTTGGCTGTGCGTGTGCCAGAGAGCTCCAGCCACTTTATTCTTCTTTAAACTGATATTTTAACAAAGTGATAAATGGGCCTCCCCTGCAGCCCAGGTAAAGTGGCTTCGTTTTCAACTTTTGAAGTTCACTAATTGAATGTAAAGGACATTTGATTTCCTCCGTTCGTGTTTTGGGATGTGGGTGATCGGTTTAAAACGAGTTTACGTCATCAAAAGTTCACTTACTGTGGATTTCACCATCGAGGTGGAGAGCGCGCTTAATTACCCGCCGAAGAGCGTGCAGCCGACGTCCGCTCTTAATAAATCTATCATTAAAATTTCCAAATGCATAAATCTGCAGATTTGGAAATCACTTTGATCGCTCTTACTCTCTCCATTTGCCCTCTTTCTTCCTCTTTCCTCTTCTCTTCCTCCATTAAAGATTGAAATGTTCTTTTAGAGACGCAGGCCGCAGAAAGAGCGAGTTTGGTTCATTTCAGAGGAGTTAGTTTGTGGCGACCTTTCGCCTGTGAATAATTTACTCTCTTAAGGAACTCGGTGGGTCTCCTCCACAGGCTTTGATTGGGGAAAATGTGCTGATTTGCAAGCGATAGCCCCAGGCACCCACCCTAGAGGAGCCCGGGGGGTGGTGGTCCTACACCCCCCACAAACCCCCTCTTCGATCAACCGGCTGGCAGCCCAAAAGTCCAGCAGTGATCGCAAGCTACCAGCCTTTACGTATTAGCATGGAGTGGAGAAACCGCGAGCGCGTTTGCTTTTGAATACCCCCCCTCAGGAGCGAGGCCTGATCTAGGAGTTGATCCTCTGAGAGACAGTCACTGATAGCTCGCCTGCGCGGGCCTGAGAATTCTCCATCACCTCGGGCTGCAATTTGTCGCTTGACCTGCCAGGGGCTTTGAGAAAATCCTCACCAGAGGAACTCAAGAACCGGTTGTTGAGCCTGCTGGCTGTAAACCGTGGAGCCAGTGTCGTCCTGGTTTGTTCTGTCCCATCTCGTATGTATGCATGCGGAAAATTTGACTGCCACAAGGGTTTGAAGGAGCACAGTGAAAACTTGCGGCACACTCAGATGAGTTTGGTGCTGTGTGTGTCCCCTGCTCTTGAGCGTAGATTTGGGACAGGGGTGTATGGCTGCTTTTTCTGTTTAATAAATAAAAATAAATATGTTTTTTAATTCATTCTTGTTAATATGGCTAAGCAACTGTGGTTTTTCATCTGCTACATTTCAGCGGCATGACAAAATATAACAAAATATAAAAACATTTTATAGAGAGAGATTTGTTTCCTTCCACAAGAGCTTCTGATCTTTTGCTTTGACTCAAAAACTAACCCAATAATCTTCCATCCAAACCACCATTAGTAACTGGAAGTCCAGCCAAAGACACTAGATTCAGGGTCAGGAAAAAAAGAACTTGAATGGCTTGCGGATCAGTCGTCTAGCATTGTAAACTTATGAGGATTTCAAGGACGAACGCATACACGAGACTAAACCACGAATCAGATCAGTCAAGGATCAGTCAGGCCTGTTCAAATCTCATCGCTCGTATCTAAATACGACCTGTCCTTCTGTCTCCTCAGCGTCAGCACTTTTTACATCAAAATTAATTTTGGTTGAACGACGTGGCTCTCCGCTTCGCTTTGTTTGCCTGGAGTCTTTGCATCTGCACACAGATAGGAACAGGAGGATAAAAGACTCTCTTATAATCAACATTTTGTCCTTAAGCAGTCTTTTTCTTTTAAAACTGGTTTTCATTATTTATAAGTGCTCAGGAGGTGTAACTGGGCTGAGATTTTGTGCAAAGGTTGGATAGCAGTTAGATGAAGCTTACAGAATTGATTTGAGAAGCATGGAAATTATTATCTGCTTTAGCATTACATCGTTAACACATTTTGCCCTGCGTCCCGCAAAAAAGTTGAAATAGAGGCGTGCATGCGCATGTACCTTTGTGTGGATCGCAAGTGTCCACTTGAGTTTTAATTTAAAGATCAAAATATTAAGTGCTCTGGAAATGTAGATGAACAAAATTGTGAGTATCATAATATCAAAGGAAAGTGAACTAGCTCATTTGACTTCAGTGAATTTTCGTCCACAGTCCCTCTTGTCCAGCGTTTTTATATGAAGTTTCTCTGTGGAAGGTCTAATTAGGCAACGCTTTAAACAGAAACTCCAGCTAAATGCACACACACGTTTAAAGCTTGTATGTTTCCTCATCCTGCATTTTCATTATGATGAATATTTCAGCACTAGGAAAAGCAAACACATTTCAGAGCTCAGAACTGAGGTCAGTGAATTTAGTTTTAAAAAACTTTATCTCTCTTTTCTCTTTCTTTTAGATCCATCAGCTGCTGTCGTTTTCTTCCAGGAATGTTAATGGAGAAGGAAAACGAGATGACGAAAATGACTTCGACATACGTGTCAGGAAAAGAGGTCATCTCATGGCAGAGGGATGTTAATTCTCTTCTATTAATGAAATTTATTCTCTTCACTGTCTGTGCTCCTCAGAAGCAGAGACCCTTTAAAAAAGACGTAAAACGGAGAAATAAAGGGAGAGCTTTTTTTCAGGCCACGGGGGGGGTGGGGCAAAAGAAAGAGACTGACAATCGTCAGGTGATTAAGAGGAGTTAGAGGGCAGGTAGACCTACAAAATGAATAACCGTGGACCCAAAACCACGCCATAAGGCTCAATGGTTTGTGATTTGCAAGTTGATAAGACAAGAAGATTAATAATGGTGTATGATAATGGTTGCTGGCGAGTCGGCTGGGGAGATGGTAATGATTCTATCCTGCTGTAGGAGCAATTCAGTGTGACGCAGTGGTGAGGAGACGGCAAAAACAGCAGGAAAAAAACACACTCATCCCAATTGGCCCTCAGGATATGGAGAGTTTGAAAAATGAGAATACAGTTATCGTTTTAATTAGATATAAAGTTTTTTCATAAAATTTTGCTGAAATGATGACTTCAAAGAATGCATTTTGCAGCGCTCAGCCGACTGTAATTCCTGACTGACAGTTTTGTTAATTTGTGAGATGTTTTTTTCGAATCAGATCTTTTCTTCAGGCATTTTGGAATGGGCAGCACAAATGAAACACTGCTAAAATCAGGCAGGTGTGTGTGCATTTCAATACAAACATCTCGACTGTAGACACATCTGATCTGTCAAGAGCTACGCGAAAGTTAAGAGAAAGTCTTTATCTTACCTTTATCTTACTATATAAGCAGTTATATCGATGGTTGTAAATCTTTGTTCTTATCCACTGAGATGTATTTTACAATTTTATGTTGCTTACACTCTTAAAAATAAAGGTTTTTTAAAGGTTCTCACAGCCATGTCACAAAAGAACCATTTTTGTTTCCCCAAAGAACCTTTAATCCAAGAGTTTTTAAAAAATATTTTTTCTTAACTTTTTATAGTCTATAGTATATAACCTTTTCTCACTACAAAGAACATTTGTGCAACAGAAAGGTTCTGTGGATGGTAAAGGTTTTCTACGGAACCATTACAGCCTTATAAACAACCTTTTAGGAACCTTTATTTTTTAAGTGTAACTGACTGTGTTCCTTAAAGCATCATAAACAAATTGATTTCACATATTGAGAATTACTGGTGGTGGATTTTGGGAAAAGTGATTTGACGGTCTTGAGAATCTGCGGGAGGTTGAGATTTCCAAACGATTCCCTGCAGCTCTTCAGGGGTTCCTGATTCTGCCGAATTCAGATGGAAAACGCAGCGTTAATCTTGCTCGACTGCTTGTTCACGGCTGTTGTCTCGTTGTAGCGAACTAGCTTATGGTCAGATGACAGAAGTGCCTCCAAAAGTGTTGATAAACCACTTAGTATCTTTAAGCAAACAAATTAAATGTGAAAAACAAGTCGTAATAAGTTCATTCACAACATCCCAGAGTGCCGACATGTGATGTGGCATGTGTTGAAACCCCACGTTCATACGTGTGAAACCGGGTGAGAGTTTGTTTGTGTGCTCGTTTATGTGTGTGCAAGTTTACGTGTTCAGAAAAACGGTTTATGATGTACGTTTTCACCGATAATTGAGCAGGGCAAGAGTTTCATCTTAGATATCCCAACTCTCCCCACATTTACAAAACAAAGAAAGCTGCTTTTGCCAACAGAGCTGAGTTCATTTAAAACAATTCAAACAAATGAAATCTCATTTTTCCTTTCTTTTTTGTGTTCATGCCATGGCTGACACACAATCCCTCCATTTATATTTTAATTCGAGGCACTCTAGTTAATTATTGCAGCTGGTATGTAATGACGAACTCTGCATTTGCATAGGTCACAATTAAATGAATGAATTTTCGGGAAATATTCCACTATTGAAGTGTCAGCTTTGCTAGAGGTCACAGTAGCTGCGACTGCTCCCCCTATGCCCTGTAATGAGTTAATAACTGCTATTAAACTCTAATTAAAAGGCCAACGCTGGGTGAGTGAAACAGTTAATACAGCTACAGCTCTGATGTTTCTTCTAACACGCAGCCAAAGCAGACATCGCCTATTCAAATGAAACCTAACAGTGTATTGTCTGCGAGCCCGGCCGCATTCTGACACCTTAATTACAACGGGGGAAGAAGTTGCATTTTTTACAATGACACTTTGCCTCAGTGCCACCTGCACAGGAAGTGATACTTTACGTAAACTATTAGACATGTCAAACATTTCAGAAGCAGTTACCTGTGGCCTGAGTTTTCTCTGCTCTCTCAGTGTGTATCAGTGTATCAGGTCGCTGTGTTAACACGCAGCGTCGGTCACGCCTGCAGCTGCAGATGTTTGTCCTGCAGCAGGAATGGCATCTGTTTGAGCTTGGTGGCCTGTCAGTTTGACACAAAGCGAATGAGGCGTATTAGACGCGCTGGTACTCCCCCAGTGTTACGCTCTTTAAGTGGCGCGCTGATGCACCGATAGCTAGCAGTAAGCAACGATAAACGCCGGGAGAAGTGACAAAGTCAATACTCATAATCTTGCCTGCCAGGAAACGATGAAACACGCATGACGTATCTGCTAAACATGCCTTCAATATCCACTAATGAAATGAAAGGGAACGTTTCTTTTGAAGTAGCAGGAAAAAGAAACAATCAATAAGCCAACGGGTGATAAATCTGAAATTGAAGCGCAGAGTGAATATATTTGCCCGCGTGGACGGTCGTCAGATCACTACAGTGAGAGGATAGAAGCCCATTTGTATGTAAATGTGGGATTGATTATATTTATTTGTGGGCTCGTGGTGAAGATGCTTTTAGGGGACAGATCATCTCATCAGTTTAGATCCCAGATTAGGCTGCTGTGTAAACCACTGTCAACCCGCCATTATACCAGACACAGTGAGAACCTCAGAGTTCAGTTACACCTCATGCCAGGGCTGTGGCATGGTGATTAGTATATACTGTGCTTTGGTGACCATCTGGCAGGTTCGAATTTGTTCTGTGTCCCAGTTTTATTTTTCTCTCACTCTCTCTCTCTGATAATTCTTGTTTTTTCAACTTACATACACGTCTTTTCAACGTCCTTACACAATTAAAAGTGGCAGATAAATTGCCCTTCATTATGGTAATTTAAACACATTTTTTTGTTTTTTATTTTTTTATTTGGGTTCAGATTTTGACCGGACAGTCAGTAAATGTGTAAAAGTGTTTAGTTTTCTGTACAGTGGGTTGTTGATATTAAATATATTTAGGAAATTGACATTCTGTA